>JAJOZX010004358.1:260000-295000 GCA_023014485.1 Bathynomus jamesi | reverse complement strand
GACCACGCCGACCAATCCAAGCATCCGGAAACTGCTGATCCAAATACCGACGCACGTGAAGACCATAATGAGGTGGAGCTCCATCTTGCTGGAAGTAAACTGGGAAGTTACCTTCCTCGTTTAGCAGGGATGGGAAAATCTCTTCTTGCAACATGTTAAGATACCTTTCGGCATTAAGATTTCCACTGACAAAAATTGGTCCAATAATTCTGTCACCTCATATCCCGGCCCACACCATCACTTTACCGGCACCTTGCATCTTCGTCGGACTCAGCCAGTTAGGGTTAGCATTACTCCAATAACGTATGTTTTGCCGATTAACCTCTCCATTGACGTAAAAATTTGCTTCATCAGTAAACAAGATCTTACAAACGCATATTCTTAGGGTATCTGAAACATAAAAACAAACGTTTAAATTTTCCTATGTATGGAAACTTACGGCCCACCCTGTATATATATATATATATATATATACACCTTTCTCAACCTTTGTTTTTCGAATTGTTCCCTTTGACGAAGGTCATGCTTGTTGCCTCACCTCAGACCTACAGCTTAACATCGAATCCGAACCACGACCTCCCAAGAAAATCAGAATTTACAAAATTCTTGTCTGGACTCAGTCTCACGACCTCCCGATATATGTATCGACCGCAGGTCGATCACGAACCGTCGTTCGAAAACATCAAGGTACAAGGTTGTTCAAAAGTCAGGCACCATAGCACTATATCGCGTATTTATTTTTTATTTCATCGCTATGGTGCTTGACTTTGACGTTTGAACTATATATACACTTTGATTAGTCTGTTCCGTCTTACATAGAGTATACTTACATTTTAGTATATGTATCCTACTTCACAATTATATAATTCTATTAAGTTGGTATACAACAGCTTACAGGTATCCTACATCTTTACCCGCAATTACTCTCTACTGTATACTGTGTACCTGAGCATATTCCCATATTCTCATAGTCCCTCATACAGGGTACATCAAAAATCTCATTTGAGTTTGCGTATGATCTTCAGAACTAATTTTCCATTTTCATTATGCTTCAAGTATACATAATTTCATATTTTTCATTTTTCATATTTTTTTACAGTAAAATTGTGAAATTAGCGATTTCATGAAATCCTTGAAATTTTCAGTAGGATTGTGAAACCATTGTTTCACTCAGGAACTTTAGGTTAGTTTTTTTTCCGAGGAAGAAGGGGACAAGGGCGAGGGCCCGGAAAAACGCCCCCCCCCCCTATATAAGAAGGAAAGAGCCAAAATCAAAGTCTTTGCGCCCCCCCCCCCCATGATGCCATTTTATTTTTTCTAGTAAATTTGTAAAAGATTGTGTAGTGTGTAAAATGCATGTATAGTGTGTAAAAGAGGGAGAAGTGTGTGTTTGAGAGCATGCTGTACTGCTCACAGGGTAAATGAGACACGGGGAAAAAGATCAGCTAGAAAGGGCAGTGACGGAAGAAACGGGAATAAACAGGGTTCCGGCACTCTCCGTTTTCTGCCTAACACTAGGAATCACTAGTTTCACAATCTTACTGATAATTTCAGGAATGTCATGAAATCACTAGTTTTACGATCTTACTGATAATTTCAGGGATTTCATGAAATCGCTAGTTTCACAATCTTACTGCAACATATATATACACGTGCAAAACATATAAACGTAAAAGCCTTTGTTTTGTTTTTTAAAACTACCGTATTGTTTTTCTGGCATTCCTGTACCAGTTACGAGGAGAATGAAGTTCAAAGCGCTAATGAGCAAACATTTTCTACATAATGATTCATTAATATAATTTATAATTTTCGTTATGTGATGACGCAAAATTGTATATAAAATTATAATGATAATCTTTATTGGCAGGAAATAAATCCTCTAAAAAAGGTAAATATTAATGAAGGTAATAAAAGATACGATTAATTAATTAAATAATAAATTTAATAACTAAAAAAAATATTAAAACTAAAAAATTGAATAAAAATATTGCGAGTAACGAAGCAAAAGCAATAATAAAATTAATTGATAATAAATAATAATTAAATTATTATTTATTATTTAAAATTACTTTAAAAGATGTTACATATATCCTATACGAAGAAATATTAAAATGTAAAAATATAGATATATAAAAAATTAATATATATATATATATATATATATATATATATATATATATATATATTGCAGTTTATATAAACTGAGGAGCAATTTTATTATAATAATAATAATAATCATATAAAAATAGCCTAAAAAAAAATTATTAATACATTATTTCAAAGCAGAATTAAAATTTTTAAATTGTCAATAGAAATTTTTGTTTTTAAAAAAAGAAAAACAAAAAAAAAATACAGAAATTTTTGGAATACGAGTATAAATGTTTATTTCATGATTTGTATTTTTTGGGGGGATTAAACAGTGGGGGAACTATTTTTTTAAGGAAATATGTCTAAGAATATTTTTTTTTGGTTTAATATTTATAGTGAGCAAATGCTCTAATATACAGGGTGTCCCATAAGTCCGGTCTCATAGGAAAATTTATTTTAAATTAAATTTACAGTAGTAATACATTTGAACTGAAATAAATGTTCAAATTGATGTCTTGTTTTGGGACCTTTTTTTTTTGTTGCAGGTAGAATAACGCGCACTGGCTAATATGGAAGGGAGTTACACTCGTGAGGAAAAGGCGGAGGCCTTCTCTCTCTCTCTCTCTCTCTCTCTCTCTCTCTCTCTCTCTCTCTCTCTCTCTCTCATATATAGGGTCCTATGTATACTATTATCAATGTACACACAGCGTCTCTTTCAATTATCCCAGCCTAATTGAAGATGCAAGAATCATTCATGCAGCTATGTTTAAAAACTATACCAAGATGCTATGTAATTAAAATTTTATATATATATATTAGGGATGTACCGATGTATCTGTATCGGCAGTATCGGTATGGACCGATACTGCCGATACTTTTCCAAGTTCTCATTTTAAAATTAATATTTAATTATTTATAAAATGCAATTGAATAAATTTTCATTTGAATAAACTTATTGAATACATATGAAGTTTCATCATTTTTCATTTCTTCTCTCTTAGTTTTTAAACTGTTATAATTTGAAACCAATTGCCTATCACGAGATTACATCAATTTTTCACTAGAATTAAACATTAACGCCTAGGAAGGACTTATATCTAGACTCTAGAGGTATACTTATGCAACGCACTTCTGGCCCCGAGTTGGACTAGTAATGTAGTAATTAGTAACTATATAGTGGCATACGTAGTTATAAATAGTGTCTACTCTCTTGCGACTAAATTTATTTCAGTACGTTATATTTATACATTGAATGTGCTACAGTATGTACGACTATTACTGTATAAATAATTATTGATAAAATATGTTTTTATTGATTTTTAAAATAAAGTATCGGTATAGGTATCGGCAAAATATCGGCCTATTTTGAGTATCGGAGTATTAGTATCTGCCAAAATTCTGGAATCGATACATCCCTTATATATATATATATATATATATATATACACACACACCGGTATATATATATATATATATATATATATATGTGTGTGTGTGTGTGTATGTGCCTATATATACACACAGGGTGGTGCAAAAGTCGCGCATCATAGGAATTTTCTGTGTTGACTATAATATATATTTTTTTTTTATGTAGGGAATGGCTGCGAAATTAACAATAGGGTGAGCTTGTTTTTAATGTATGGAATATCAGGTACTGCAAATCTATCAATCACTATAGATTTTAAATTCTGTACCGATTGATCGTTCTGTATTTAAATTGGCTGAACATTCCTATGGTGCGCGACTTTTACGCCACCCTGTATATTCGGAAAAAGAATACCAGTTATATAAAGTTCTACAATATTTTTCAATATTTTTTTCTGTACAATTTAGATATTTGATATGACATTAATGTATTCATAGTATTCCAATCTGAATATGACGTTGAAAGCATGGAAGCTTTTTATCAATGGACTTAATTATTATTATTATTAATAATAATAATGGGTTTATTTTCATCGATGGGATTAATACCAAAATTAATGGGATTCAGTTTATTTATTACGTAACAGAAGTGAAAGTGTCAAGTAATACCAAATAATAATAATAATCGTAATAATAATAATAATTAATAATAATTAATAAATGATGCTTAATGAAAAACTTATCGTAAATTATGAAATTAAAAGTGTTTAATAGAATTACCCTATTTGAGACAGTTAATCATAATATGGGAACTTAATTGCTATATAGTAATAATATCAGTAGTGAACTTGTACATTATTAGAAGCTAATTAAGTACTTTGTAAGCGATTTGCGAAATACATTTAGTGATGAAACGTGCCTGATATGCATGATAATTGTATTCCATACATCTGCTCCTTTGAAAGTGTGCATTTCCTGCAATTTCCATCATATTTTGCTTTGCGTATGAAATCTCTTGATGGGAGGTGATTGCTCATTGAAGACGTGATTGCTCTTTGAAGAGGTGATGCACGTTTTACTGATAACTTTGAACATACTGACAGCAACATTAAGTTATTAATGATTACTGATTACTGTAAAATTACTGTAACGTAATGATTACCTGTTTTACAAAATATATTACAGTATAAAGGGCAAGGTGCGTAATTATTACTGATAGTTACAATATTACTCTATACAGAGGGTTGCCAAAAAGTTGACAAAGTCACCATGATGATCGTGCTCACGAACAAATGGAAAAGTTCATCAATGGAATACCAGAACGAGTGTCAATTTTACATTAATGAAAAGGGGAGACCAACACCATTCTAAATATATTGATTCAATTAATCTATTATTACTTATTGACTTTTATAATCAAATCAAATTAAAAACTATGGGAAAAAAAAAAATCAAAGGTGTCTATTTACCTTTGTCCACCCTCTGTACAGTTCAGTTCTTGCAGAATATCCGACTGTAGAGTATTGTAATAAATACCATGTTCAAATTCTAATTACACTACAGGACTGTAAGTATGACGAAATTTTTATTAATTTATATTAAAGTATATAATTTTTTTTTTAATTCTCTCTCTCTCTCTCTCTCTTATTATTTTTCATGTTTTTAATTAAATTTAATGCTTTAATTTTTTGCTTTTAATATGAAATTGTTTCTTCCTAAAATTTTCAGAAAAGGGGGAACCTTGTTAAGGAAATATTATGAAGGAATTTTGTAGTTAAAAAGTTCAACTTAATTTTTAATTTAAAATATATAAAATTATAATTAATTTAATTTTTGTTATCCCTTTTTAAAATAAGCTTTTAAAAAGAGGATTAAGATTAATTACTAAGATCATAGAATTATTATTATTATTCGTAGTCTAATGGCACTTTCTAGAGCAGGGGTGTCCAACCTTTTTTCATGAAGGGCCATATTTCAATTAATGACCCACACCGAGGGCCAGTGTGCAAATTTTAGATAAAATTTTATTTTAAAATTTTATTTTATTGAAATAAAATATGACATTATATAATGAATTTTCAGTATCCGCCAGCCGGGCCTGATACAAATCTTTGGCGGGCCGGACTCTTGCCCGCGGGCCCTATGCTGGTTTAGCTGTATTTACGAGTAATTGAAAATTGGAGGTATAAATGAATTTAAATGTACTCTGCAAATAAAGTACTTGAAGAATACACTGTCAGTAGATAAAAAGTACAGTAGGTCAAAAGTACATCATGTTGCTCAGTTCTTGACAGGAAAGGTCTTCTGGAATTAAAAAAAAGAAAAAAGTACTGTCCACTTTTACGGATTAAAGAAAATCGTTCACATTACTGTCAAAAACATCTTCAGTGTACTACATGTACTCTTTAAATATTCTACATTCGGAGTACATTTTATGCTCAGTAGTGATACGTTTATTTTGAAAGTACAGACAATGGACAGGATTTAAAGTAACTTTTGCTTTTTCAACTTTCACATCAGATAACACTTTTTTTTATTAAAAGAGTTTGTATTTTGTTCTTTCCGAAATGCCACAGAGTTACATTGGGCGGACAAACCAACCATATTGTGGAAACGCCTGTGGATTAGAAGCTATTCACTAAAAAAAGCTTACAAGGCCTTCCTGCCATTAGTGTTGAGCTACGAACGGAAGTCGCGTTAAGTACAAAGACATTCTATAGCTTGCCAATGCCGTTACGCCATCCAAATGTCTTCCACAATTGTATAACTCTGTTTAAGACGATAAAAAAGTCGAGATAAGTTTTTGTATGGAGACAAAAATGCCTGTTGGAGCTGGAGCTGGAGCTGAAGTTACCTCATGAACATGTAAATTTCATGAAGAAATAAGTTTGCCAAAGATAAAATAAAATTTCAAGAAAGAGTCATCATAAATTAATAATTAGTAATTCTTTTAACATAGTTTTGTTGCTGGAAAGTATGAAACTACGAGGGAAAAAATTACTAATTAGTTAATGTTTGGAACTTTGGTGAATTTTTTTTTTTTTTTCGCGAATATATTTTCGCAACTGCGCAGGTATAGCCAAAGGTTTTGCATCACTTTAGACTCTATCTTTTTTTTTTTTGTGCCATGACTCACGTCACAATCAGAGAGGTCTAAATAACATTAGATTGATATCTATAAGATTTTTTCTTTTATTTCCTATATAATCTTTAAAAAAATATCAAGAAAAACTAATAACGGCCAAAAATTTTGCATCACCCTATAGAACTTTTTAAAGTTTGGTTGACTTTAAAGTCTAGTGAAACCTGCGTGCTACTTCCAAGTAATGATGTACCGTTAATGTATTGAATTTCATACCACTTCCTAGTTTAAATTGAATTACAAAGAAACTGCCAAAAAATGACAAACTGCAACGTATTAAACCTAATATAATAAATGATAATTACACCACTTCTTCCTGAGGTACTTCACAAATCTTGACGAGTGTTGCTACATTCACTGTCACTATTCAGAATACATCAATGACATTCATAGGTAATTTCTGTTCATATTTATCTCGTTTAAAAAAAATCCACAGACGACGCAGAACTTTTGCCAACCCTGTACATACAGGATGGAAAAATGTCCACAAGGTTAGAATTTAAAGTCGAGATAAGACAAATTACTATGAAAGTAAATTTAAAAGCTACTTAAAAATATTTCAAAAGAACTCCCCTCCCCTCCCCTCCCCTCCCCCCAAAAGGAATATCAGAAACATTACAGAGCTTATATATATATATATATATATATATATATATATAAAATGTACAAGGTGTCCATAGAGTTCAGCATTATAAGCAAAGTTTATTGACTATTTTTTTTTTTATTTCTATGAACCTGAACTTTATGGACACCCTCTCTGTAAGTATGCATGAATATGTGTGTGTGTGTGTGTGTGCGTGTGTGCGTGTGTGGTTTCCATAGTAAGCAAAAAATTTAATTTCAAAACGAAATTCAAAAGAAACTCTTTGAAACGAAATTTCTTTTTTAAATAAGAAAATTACATCAGGTTAAGAGAATTTTTTTTTCCAACAAAAGTATATATTTTTTAACGTGATGTAAAAAAAAAAAAAAATTATCTGTTCAAAAGAATAGAATTATTTTTTTTAAACGTCTTCAGACGGATATTTCTTTAGAATTAATTTTTTTTTTCTCGTTGAACTAATTTTAGTACACAAATTTGTGCAGAAGTACATAATAATATATATATATATACACTCGTATATATAACCTATTAATTTAGGAATGTTAATTGTAATAAATCTTCAATTTGTTTTTAAGGAAATAATATAAAATTTGTTAAGCGAAGTTTCTGTTGATAAATTTAACTGACATTTGGTTAAATATGACCAATTCATGTTAACCGAAGAAAGCCAGCGTGACTTCCCACGATTAAAGTAAATTTTTTCTGGAAATGTCTTTTATTCTACGCAAGTTCATTTTTAATATTGTTTAGTAACAATAAATTGTTTAATTGATTTAATTACATTAATTAACATTAAATACATTAATTAACATTACATTAATTAACATTACATTAATTAACATTACATTAATTACATTAATTAACATTACATTAATTATATTAATTAACTACATTAATTAACATTACATTAATTAAATGTGATTTTCATTAGGGGGTTACGTAAAACCCACATTAGTCGTCATGTGTGCGGTCCCTCACTGGCCTTCTAGGGTTAATAACTGTTATCGTAAGTATTTTTAGTTAATGCACTCTTTTTCGAAAAAAGTTCGTCTAAAAACAAAATTTCTTAAAAACCAAAAATTACTAATTGGTATAATTTCTCTTTCCGTTTAGGTATTTATTTATTTATTATTTTTTTAATAAATTATCGTAAACAAAACCCAGTCATTAATGATTAGTAAATTTTTAATGCTTTTTTAGCAATATTGTGTTCATATGCGAACTTTTTTCCGTAGCTTTACAATCACTTCAAAAAGTTCTGTTGTTAAACTATATGTTTCTTACCAATAAATGTTAGGGAGAAACGGGGCTTTTTTAATCGGCTCTCTCTCTCTATTCACCCCCCAAAAAAGAAGCAATCTTTACCGCAACACTTTGGGATTAACGTCTTATTGCGATTCTCCTTCGGGAAAGGTAAATAAAAACAAGTTTATCCCTCTATCGTCACACGATAGACAAACATTCTCTTTCGTATGTAATTATTAATCTTATAAATTCAACGCTGTCACTCTGCAATTTTATTCTGGCTCGTGCCAGACGATTTTATTCGCTTTCACGATACTCCGCTCGTTTATTAAGGAGGATTTCCGAACCTCTTTTGGCTTTTTTAGGGTGGTATCGATCTTCACTTGAACACTTTTATTAAGTGATTTAAATAAAAAAATGTATATTATATACATATATATATATATATATATATATATATATATATATATATATATATATATATATTATTAATAGTATATTCATGGAATATAATATTAAATATAATTAAATATGGATAGTTTATATTTTGATACGTAATTTTTGGATCTTCAGATAAATTCTGTATATTTACATAGTAATATCTCCCTTTCTGTAAATGAGTTTAATAAGTTTACATAACTATCAATCGAGGCTCTGTATAATGTAAATAAAAAATAAGTATGTAAATAATAGTATGAGATTCGATTGAAATGAAATTTACACTTTTTTTTACATTCATTAAGAATAAGCAGTCATTTTAATAGGTTGTATGGTGTTAGCTGTTATAACCGTATAGGCAGGCGTGTTACAACATTCGTATGCTCATAAAACGAAATGAATTTACACAGCTATTTATTTATTTATCTATCTATCTATCTGTCTATCTGTCTACCTATCTATCTGTCTGTCTACCTATCTGTCTGTCTATCTGTCTGTCTATCTGTCTACCTATCTATCTGTGTCTGTCTGTCTGTCTACCTATCTATCTATCTGTGTCTGTCTGTCTGTCTACCTATCTATCTATCTGTCTGTCTGTCTGTCTACCTCTCTATCTATCTGTCTGTCTGTCTACCTCTCTATCTACCTCTCTATCTGTCTCTCTATCTGTCTACCTCTCTATCTGTCTCTCTACCTGTCTACCTCTCTCTCTCTCTCTCTCTCTCTCTATATATATATATATATATATATATACATATACATATATATATATATATATATATATATATATATATATATATATATATAGGGAGATAATTCGAAATATCAACAGAGTATAGTATAAAAAGACTGATGCGTTGACATCATCCTAACTAAGCGATGTTACATCATTGTCACACTAAGTCTTCTCTTAATTTTATACAAGGGTACATTATATTCAAAGTTTACATCACACCAAACGTAGAAAGGACATATGTATACTTACTTTTATACATATGTATATCCACAGTGTCACTTTAATTACTTTTTATGTAAAAGTTACATCATTATTTTAACTATTTACGTAAAAGTTATATCATTATGTTAACTATTTCCATACGCATTGGCTAAAGATGTTTGTACATATTACTAATAAAGCCCTACAATTAAATCCATTTAGAATGTTTTCACTTATTGTCATATATTTTAACACATTTTACATTTCAGAATTGATCATTGCGTCACACACACACGTGTCGATAAGGACATAAATGTAACTCTTTCTTATCGGGTATGGGAAGGTGGTTAAAAGTACAACTTTATCTATATTCTATTGCCAGGTTTATAAACGGAGAACCGACTACCTTTCACGTCAATAGATGCTTACACTCTAGGGATAAAAGATGCTACGTGAAAGATGAGGTTGCCATTTCTCTCGGTACCTATTATCGTACAGCTAAATATTTCACGGTTTCTAATATTTAATAAATCCTTTATAAGATGATCAAATATGTTTCTAAATAGCAGAATTTGAGTATGTACGCAACTTTCTCGAAAACCTTTACCAAAAAGGCTGATCAAACCTATACTGGATTTGTTTATGGCCGAATATGTAATTAATTATATGTCTGCATAATTAGTTTCAATTTCTTATTGATCTGTGGGGACTTTATCCCTTAATACTTCTTATAAAGGTCCGCAGAGGTCCGTTATTAATCCTTTAAAACTACTATTACATCCTGGAATGGATGTCTTTCATTTCTTTCTCCTAATACAACAAGCTTTTAGTACAGGAGTCCGGACTGATTTGCGCATGGCAAATCTTTTTAAAGCTGACATAACCAACCGATTCTTACTAGAGATATATCCTGAGGTTAACTATAAGGAATCGATCATTTTTTTCCCCTCTCTCTATTCAATATTACACTCTTTTCGAATAAAAATTTTGGCTAAAAAGGGCAACGTTCTGAGATTTTAAATGAATTTTACATACATTGCCCAAAGAGGAGAATCAAGCAATTTTAAGGCTTCCTCCCGTTTTTTTTTTTTTTTAGACTCCAAATTCTTGGTTGTGAATGAATCGACTTGAAGATAATTTTTAAAAAAATGATGGTTTCAGTTAATTAATCTTCTCTAATTATTAATTTAACTTGATTTATTAATGAATATTTAAGCAAGATAATGGTTAGTGAAAGAATATATATATATATATATATAATATATATATATATATATATATATATATATATATATATATATATATATATATATAATGACCCCCCTTCCCCTAACTCATTTTATATGCAAATATATTCTAGAATTGAGAAACTTTTCTTAATGAAACGATTACATACTGTGTGTATATATATATATATATATATATACATACACATTCATTTAATTAAAGCTAAAACAGCTAGATACTATTGTATTTTGCACACATTATTATATTAACATAATGATATAACAATTAACATTATTATATTATATTATTACAATAAAATGTTTAGGAAAAACTACAAGGGAGTCAGTGCATATGCTTTTACAAATTTTTAATTTAAAATTTCACTTAATCTTAAATTTTAATGCAAATTTTTACTCTGTTAAATTAGTTAATTTAAAGTTTAAGAAAGTTAAATAATTATTTTTTCATAATTAGTACACTCCCCGCCATTATTTTAAGAGGTCTGTAAAATAGATTTGTTTACGTTAAAAGTTCATGAAATAAACCAAAAAAAAAAAATGTTAATTTTTATTTTGTGGATCACCCCGTTTGTGAAAATAGTCATTTGTTATGTGCAAAATGTTTTATTTATTTATATTTAGTTAATGTTTAATCCTTAATAGGAAATCATGGGTCAGATATGAATTGAGTGTTGGGTTTGTGGGACCCATGAATTCCTCCTATCCAGGGTTAAGTGGTAATGGGTGTAAAAATTCCCTACATTTGGTGTTTTCAAGGCAGGATTATAATAATTGAAATTATCTATCTATCTATCTATCTAATATATATATATATATATATTATAGAGAGAGAGAGAGAGAGAGAGAGAGAGAGGAGAGAGAGAGAGAGAGGGTGCGCTTAAAATCCAGCATCATAGAAATAAACAAATTATAGTTATGCACAGAGAAAATATATGTTTATTTAAAAAAAAAACTGGGTGGAGGGTTTAGTTAGCTACTTTTTTGTTTGGATCAAATAAATCAATGGTTAAAATCTAATAATCGCTTTACGATACGCATTTTTTATTTCATTTTGTTATTCTCCGGACGAAGAATTTTGTTGCGAATGCCAAGCCCTAATAAATTAGATTTCTGATCGACAACCCAGGCAACCCAGGCAACCCAGGCAACCATATATGTATGCATGAACCCGTCTATAGAGGGTTAATCCTTAATTGGCTGGATTGGGTTTGACAGACTCACAATATCCCCACTTAAAGTGATTTACCAAACCTACTCACTTGATTAAGGGTTAATACAGTTTTAGTTAAAAAAAAAAAAATTTCCATTTGCTTTCAGGGAGAGCGGTTCGAACCCCAGGGAAGATTAAAAAATTATATACATACTTCTACAGGGTATCCCATAAGTCTGGTCTTATAGGAAAAGATATTTGAAATTAAATTTGGAAGCTTTTTTTATGTTGCAGGTAGAATAACACTCAATGGCTAATATGGAAGTCAGTTACCCTGGTGAGGAAATGGCTGCGGAGGTCCCTTCCTCACCAGTGTAACTCACTTCAATATTAGCCATTGCGTGTTATTCAACCTGCAACAAAATAAAAGTCCCAAAACAAGACATCAATTTGAACATTTGTTTTGGTTCTAATGTACGAGTATTACTTTTGTAAATTTAAATCAAAATAAATTTTCCTATGAAATCGGACTTATGGCGCACCCTGTATATGGAAAATGTGCGTAAATGAAAATATAGAAGTTAAACCAGAGTTAAATAGGGAAATTTTAGTATTAAAAAAGAACTAAGAAAATTCGATCACATACTTTGATAATTCCCAAATAGACGTAATTTATGTTTAATTTAAACAAATTATTGTTTGAAAACCAGATAAGCAGATTTTGCTCAATTAACAAAATATTTGTTTACTATACACCAAATTATTCACAACAAAATTCATTTTGTAACAACAAATTTTTCAAGTGTCTAAAAATTTTGTTTAAATGTTGTTGCAACATTTAATTTTGTTCAACAAAACATTTTTCTCTATGCAATAAACGTCGTTTATGATGCTGGACTTTGTGGGACACCCTATGTAGGCCTCGTCCCGATCACGATTTGACCACCTCACCACTTCTCCATAATACAGGATGGCCGATAAGTTTCTGTCGAATGGGAACTAACTGCGTTAGTTAATTAATTATATTACATTAACGTGCTTTGAACGAAATGGGGAACATTTTGAATATTTATCGTATGACTATAAATAAATGCATTTCCCATTGAGGAGAGAGTTTTCCGACACCCTGTATAATGTTATTTATAGCATCTTCATTTGTTTACTTAAATTGAATCAATGAAAGAAAGCCACCCCCAGCCTTCTTTAGTTAGCTTTATAAGGCCAACTAACAAAAATATAACTACCTAACCTAACCAGTCGTCAAGGGCGTACAATTGACCTAACGATTGGTTAGGTTAGGTCGTAATATTTTCGTTAGTTCGCCTTATAAAGCTAACTAAAGAAGGCTGGGGGGTGGCTTTCTTTCAATGATCCCTTAAATTTCATAATTGTCAGATTAAATTAACTCCATTTTTTTTTAATGAATTTGAGGAAATGAAGCTCCTATTTCATGTTTGTTCAATTGTCATTGTTATGTATTTTTATACCCCAAATTATACTTATGTGGGTATTTTAAAGCATTGTGGAACGGTGTATACCCTCATTACAATTGTCGTTTACCCACCGTTTATAAACGTTTTGTTGTTTACTCAACGTTCATGAACGTTCCGTCCTTTATTAAAAATTTATGAACGTTTTGTTGTTTACCCAACGTTCATGAACGTTTCGTCCTTTATTCAAAAATGTATGAACGTTTTGTTGTTTACCCAACGTTCATGAACGTTTCGTCCTTTATTCAAAGATTTATGAACGTTTTGTTGTTTACCCAACGTTCATGAATGTTCCGTCCTTTATTCAAAATTTATGAACGTTTTGATGTTTACCCAACGTTCGTGAACGTTTCGTCCTTTATTCAAAGATTTATGAACGTTTTGTTGCTTACCCAACGTTCATGAACGTTCCGTCCTTTATTCAAAATTTATTAACGTTTTGTTGTTTACCCAACGTTCATGAACGTTTCGTTCTTTACTCAAAGAGTTATGAACGTTTTGATGTTTACCCAACGTTCATGAACGTTTCGTCCTTTATTCAAAGATTTATGGACGTTTTGTTATTTACCCAACGTTCGTGAACGTTTTTGTCCTTTATTCAAAATTTATGAACGTTTATTAAAGTACATTAAAAAAAGGTTGTTATATGAAACTAAACTTGGGTATTGTTACCACAATTTTAGTTAATATATCACTAAATTTATTTTAGTTACGTTCACTAAAGTTGACCTATTTAGTTGCTAGCTAAATATTTCCTTTTATATATTTTAGTGTACCTTTTGATTAATGGCCACAAGAAAGTTTCATTATATTATATTATTCATATTATATATTTTCAGTAAAGACCATATATATTATATATAATATATATATATATGGTGTAGTGGTTGCGTCGCTGACTACGAATCCATCGGCCCCGAGTTCGAGACCCGACGGCAGCCGGCGCGCAGCAAAACCCAGCTGTTCATCCTTCCACACAATAAAGAAAGTGGTTGGTAGATAAATGGGTACCCTAGGTGGCCTAGTGGTTAAGACGCTGGGCTGCTGATGGGGCGTGGTTCGGATTCCACGTTAAACTGTAGGTCTAAGGTGGAGTGAAAAGCTTGACCTTCGTCAGAATGAACAATTCGGGCGGAAGCTAACCAAAGGTGTGTGTATATATACACACCGAGTGTCCCAAAAGTCAGTTTATATATAAATATAATTTATTCATTCGTTAATGTAATTTTGGGATAACATTTTTGCAATAAAATGAAATCAACATTATACATAGCCCCTCTTCGTAATTTATTTCTGAAACCCTACATATATATTGGTGCTCCTGGTTCGAATCTTAAAGCAGGTCATCTGACTGAAAATAGCATAAATTCTATTTTTCCTCTCTCTCTCTCTCTCTCTCTCTCTCTCTCTCCTCTCTCTCTCTCTCTCTCTCTCTCTCTCTCTCTCTTCAGAGTGAGGCCCATGGTGTAATGGTTATCATATCTGACCGGCAATCGGAAGATCCCGGGTGGTCACCTCATTTTTAACTCCGCAGGGGGTATAAAGGTTATGCACGTTCCTTCTGGGTGTTGTAAACTTTATACTTGGGGTGTGACAGCCCTCCGGTCCCGAGTCGTGGGATTCTAGAGAAATTGGCTGCCAATTCCTTTAGGTTCTCTCTCTTTCGGGAGGGTGGGTGAAGTCTGTTGTACAAACCTGTCCCGTGGGTTACTAGGACCCCTTCCCATCCCTACTCTGTCCTTTTAGCTTAGGTTAATGTTGTTCTCCTTTGACTGCAGAACAAAAAAAAAAGAACTTTTAGTATTAAGTCTTTTTCTCTACTCTTACGATTAGGACCCTACTGCTACCTCATGCGTGGGAAGAGAGGCTTTGGAACCTCTATAAATAACACCATTTCACTTCAGTTGTAGGTAAATAATTAGAGGGGATAATAGCGGGTAGGATTGTTGACCATTTGGATTCCTACAAGCTACTTGGGGACTCCAACATGGGTTTAGACGGCATAGGTCGTGTCTCACCAACATGCTCGAGTTTTTCCACGTCATGTTGAGTGAGTATGATAAGAGTAGGGCGATTGATTAGAAAGCCTTTGATAAGGTACCTTACCGCCGGCTAATGGCCAAAGTGCGTGTGCTGGGTATTGGTGGGGAAGTAGGTAGGTGGATTGAAAACCGGCTGAAGAATGCCACAAAGTTAATCCCTTCCGTTAGGCATATGGGCTACAATCGACGCTTGCGTGACGCGGGTTCAAAGATGTCGATTTTAGAAGCATGTTTAGTTTAAATGATAACCCAACTCGCAACAATGGTTGGAAGTTGGATTTGAAACGGTTTAGGACTAGTGTGTGTGGGACTTACTTTACGTATAAGATCTGTGACACGTGGAACAGGTTACCTTCAGAAGTTGTGAACAGTTCCTCTGTGGATCAGTTCAAGAAAAGGTTAGATCAAATCTTGCACACTATTTGGGTGTATAGAAAATTTTCCCTGGCACCCGTTGCCATTGGTACCACCTCGGTATGGGCCGCAAGGCCTTTTGAGGTACTTCTTTTCCTTGTAACTCTCTCTGCATCGTTACCGTAATAGAGCATTCCATTCAATGTTTTTCTACCTGAAGCAAGTAATTATTTCTATAATAGATTTATTTGGCTTTCACATATACGTGTTTAATGATAATCCCCATTATTTATATATATACTAGCGGAGCGACCCAGCGTTGCCGGGTGGATGTTGAACGCTATACACACACACACACACACACACACACACACAACACACACACACACAGTATATGTCCAGTTAGGTCAATTGAATGCCCGATTAGAGTAATTGAATGCCCGGGTAGGTTAATTGAATGCCCGGTTAGGTTAATTGTACGCCCTTGACGATTGGTTGGTTAAGTCATGATATTTTCGTTAGCTTTTACGAAAATATTACGACTCAACCTAACCAGTCGTCAAGGGCGTACAATTAACCTAACTGGGCATTCAATTAACCTACCCGGGTATTCAATTAATTTAATCGGATATTCAGTTGACCTAACCGGGCCTTCGGGCCCAGTAATTTTAATTACTTAATTTATTAACACCCAGGTGCACAACCTGGGGACCTAATGAATATGTATGTAAAGTTTCATGTTTGTAACTGCTTCCATTTTGGAGTTATGGCTGGAACACACACACACACACACACACACACACACACACGTCCTTTTATTATTATTGTGATATATACAGTATATATGTTGGGTAAATGTGATAAATTGGTAATATGCATAATTACCGTAATTATGCATAATTGAAAATATCATGACTTAACCTAACCAATTGTCAAGGGCGTACAGTTGACCTAACCGGGCATTCAATTGACCTAACCTGGCATTCAATTCAATTGACCTAACAGGGCATTCAATTGACATAACTGGGCATTAATTTATAACGAAAGATTGATGTGATAAACCAATAAACCAATCTTTCGTTATAAATTAATGCCCAGTTAGGTCAATTGAATGCCCTGTTAGGTCAATTGAATTGAATGCCAGGTTAGGTCAATTGAATGCCCGGTTAGGTCAACTGTACGCCCTTGACAATTGGCTAGGTTAAGTCATGATATTTTCGTTAGTTTGAAATTATGCATAATTACCAATTTATCACATTTACCCCAACATATATAAATAATAATCATAGATGGGCAGTCCCGACCCTTCTGGAATCGATTCCAATTCCGACAGAAAAAATGGTGATTCTGATTCCAGTTTTGTAAATAAATTAGAATCTGTATTTTTTTTTACATAAAAAATTAAATATTGAAATGCGAAACATTATTTGGATCTAAATATACGATTTAGTTGCTGAAGTTAAGAATAATTAATTATTACACTTTGTTTTAATCTTATCGCTGCGGCGTAACAAAACATAGTCTGCCCGAAATACGAGGGCACTCTATATATTTTGCCCCCACCTTTTTTTTTTCTTTCCAAGTTTCTTTGCAAGTTCCAGAAATTTTGTGCACAAGTAGTTACATACCTTTTTTACAAGTTTTTATTTTTCCACATAGTCTCCATTCTTTTCTACGGCTTTCCTACATCTTGAAACAAGGACCTTTATTCCTTGTTGGTAAAAGTCCGCTGGGTTCCGCTGGAGCCACCTCTTAACCTCCTCAACAACCTCATCGTCACTCTGAAACTTTCTTCCACGAATAGCATCCTTCATTGACCCCGAACAAATGGAAGTCTGAAGGTGCCAGATCCGGGCTGTATGGAGGGTGGGGTAACACAGTCAAGCGCATTTTTGTGATGGCCCCTCTTGTTTGCAAACTGTGGTGTGGTCTTGCATTATCGTGCAAAATAAGGACGTATTCCAGTTTTCTCTCCGGTCGAACTCGCTTTATACGTCTCTCGAGTCTATGTAGGGTGGCAATACATGCCTCCGAGTTGATTGTTTGTCCTTTCTTCGTAATGTCCATCAGAATCACCCCTTTCATGTCCCAGAAGATGGTGGCCATAACCTTTCCTGCAGAGGGAGCTATTTTGAACTTTTTCTTGCATGGAGAGTTTGCGTGATGCCACTCCATGGATTGGCGTTTTGTTTCAGGTTCAAGGTGGTATACCCAAGTCTCATCCCCAGTCACAGTTCGTGAAAGGAAGTCATCCCCTTCTGTCTCGTATCGAACCAACGACTCAGAAGCAATTTCTTTTCTTTGGGCTTTGTGATCTTGTCAGTCAGTTGGCGAAGAACAAACCGTGAACACACTTTTGAGTGCCCTTAGTATGATGTACGCCGTACGTTATTTTGTAGGGGTGATTCCAAAGTCATGCTTCAGAAATAACTACAGTAAACACGTATAAGGCAAGACGTTTGATTCACCCTGTTGCGTAGAATGGGTTAAGTTGGTAATTATTATCTGAAGCGAAAAGTATTCTAATGCGCTTATAGGTTTTAATTAAGGAGTATCGTTTAGAATTCGCTTTTAACCCATTTTGTCTAGTCACATAAGAGCAGTGGTACCGACTTTTTCTGGCATAAGGCACCCCCTCCCCACAGTGTAATCTGTTTTCCTTTCGTGGCACCACGGACGATTTTCATCTTCCACTGTTTAACATTCATTCCTCCTCACCCCCCACCCAACACCAGTAACTTCAAACTCACAGTTTTTCTACTAATTTAATAAATTAGGAATATTTGGCTTAGTTTGAAATTTCCATCTCTTCAGTAAATTTTCATTTTCCAGTTACCTATTTTTTGCCATTTTTCAGGAAATTTTACAGCACCTCCTCTGGGAGACACATGCGGCCCCCTAATTGGGAAACACTGCATTAGAGTAAGTACAGTACGTTTTTGTTTTTATTTATGATTTTCATTCTTATATTTTTTCTTGAAATTTTATTTCTTTTTATACCCATGAGGGCATATATATATATACGGGGTGTCCCATAAGTCCAGTCTCATACGAAAATTTATTTGAAATTAAATTTACAAAAGTAATACATTAGAACTAAAACAGATGTTCAAATTAATGTCTTGTTTTGGGACCTTTTTTTTTTTGTTGCAGGTAGAATAACAGACAATGGCTAATATCCATATGTTACCAGTATAACTCACTCGCATATTAACCATTGCGTGTTATTCTACCTGCAACGAAAAAATAAGGTCACAAAACAAGACATCAATTTGAACATTTTTTTTAGTTTTAATGTATTACGTTTGTAAATTTAATTACAAATAAATTTTCCTGTAAGATCGGACTTATGGGATACCCTGTAAGAAAAAAAGTGGAAGAGATATTTCAATGTTTGCAAACACAAAACTAGTTTATAGATTAATGCAAACTTAGCTTCCTTTTGCGTAAACATAAAGCGGAGCATATAAAAACAAAATTTTAATACAAAGCCAAAGTCTTTCCACTAACTGTACAAAAGTTGAGTCTCGTGGGAAGTTCACTCTATTAACAGCTTCCACGATGACGTAGTGAAGGGCAAAGTTCTTGGAACTTAAATTTCATTTTTGCAGACTGAAAAGCAAAGATTTATCTGGGGAATAGCCAAAAATGCGAAGGAGCTGTTTCAATGTTACTGTAGGTCTGTTGCTGTATATTCCAATTTAATCCTTTACTGCCGGAATATTTTGTGGGGTTAAGTTGTGAATGCGTGTATTTGAAACGTTACGAATGCGTCCCTCTCGGCGGTAAAGGATTAATGTAATGACAAATCCAACTCACTCGTACTACTTTTATCTTTACTAAGGAAACTACGTTAGGGTCCTAATTAATAATTTTACGTAATTCATTGTGAAGTGCTATTAATGTACAATTATTTACAAAAGTACTGTTCATTCCAGACCTAACTTTGAACTAAAATAGACGGTATAAATACAGCCCTAATCATCCTGGGCCTAAAAGCCTACTTTCCTGTTGCTTTTATGTACTGTGTGTGCTCTTAAATCTAGAACCAAAGTAAGGTTAATTACCGTTTACAGTGGCTTACATACGACCTAACATAATGAAATATTTTAGGGTTGCCGTAAGTCACTTTCTTTTTTCTCACAGGAAATTCTATATTTTTTATGAGATGCCGAGTTAGGCTACATATATCTACAGGGTGTCTCATAAGTCCGGCATCATAGGAGAAATTCATATTTTTCTATTTCTACAAACCATAATTCATATTTTACTTATGCTCGTGATGCCAATTTCCCGTCCACCATTCTGTTCAGTGACGAGGCTGTTTTTTATGGAAATGGTGAGGTAAATCGACAGAACACCCGCTACTGGTCTCAAAACAACCCTCACTGGTATACCTCTTCAAAGGAACAAGGTGCATCTCGGGTGATGGTATGGTGTGGCATTTGGAAGGATCGCATCATAGGCCCCCTCTTTTTCGATGAACATGTCACTGGAGGCACCTACCTACGTATGCTCAAGGAAGAAGCATTTCCCAGTGTCTTGAACGAAGAAGGAAATTTCCCAACATGGTTCCAGCAAGACGGCGCTTCCGCACATTACAGCACCCAAGTAAGGGAATACCTGTACCAACAATTCCCTGGTCATTGGATAGGACGTCTAGGGCCTGTGGAATGGCCAGCTAGAAGCCCGGATCTCACGCCACTAGATTTTTATCTCTGGGGCCACTTGAAAGCGCTGGTATACGCAGAGAAAATTAGGAGTGTTGAACATTTGCGGCAGCGCATTATTGGGGCATGTAACACCATTACTCCTGACATCATTCACCGTGTGCTTGCTGACTGGGTATCACGTCTGAATTTGTGTATTGAAAACAGTGGTGGACATATTGAGCACGTTCTGTAAATAAAAGCTTTTGTTTTGCCTTTTTTTATTATTTTTCCTATGATGCCGAATTTATGGGACACCCTGTATATTATAATGGAGGTAAGTGCGATATATATATGTAACCAAACAAAAACTATAGAAAAGAACGCAATCATGAAAATCTTAAGCTTCACATTTGAGCTCATTGTATCAAGATTTGTGAAGCTTTAGATTTTCATGGCTGCGTTCTTTTCTATACTAGTTTCATTGACCAAATAATTGAACCGACAGTAATTGGGAAGGCAGCCATGGAAATCTTGAGCTTCACTTTGTGTCAAGAAGATTTGTGAAGCTTAAGATTTTCATGACTATAGTTTTATTGACAAAATAATTGAACCCCCAGTAATTGGGGGGCCGCAGGCTCCCCAGTTACTGTCAGTTCAATTATTTGGTTAATAAAACTATAGAAAAGAACGCAATCATGAAAATCTTAAGCTTCACATTTGAGCTCATTGTATCAAGATTTGTGAAGCTTTAGATTTTCATGGCTGCGTTCTTTTCTATAGTTTTATTGACCAAATAATTGAACCGACAGTAATTGGGGCGCCGCAGGCACCCCAATTACTGAGGCCCAAAGTGAGAGGGATAGGAATGATGTTCAAAATAAAATACGCCGTAGGCCCACAATTCGATTCGGTTTGGGCCGAATGCCCAAGTACCGCAGATCTAGCGAAATCGGGGCGTAGCGCCGATCTTTTGCTGAAAGTCTGACAGAAAGAAATGAAAAGGGAGTATTTGTTGACAATTATGTCTATAAGAGATTCTTCAGTAATGAAATAAAGATAAGTTTATGATGAAGTGTTCTTTTTTATATTTTATAACAGGAAATAATACCTTGAGGTAAGAAAATTCATTTCCCAGATGAAGTAATTGGCCGAGGGCTCCAAGCCTTCCGCAGGAAATAGCAAAAACTGCCCGTAGGGCGGTATTTTTGCTAGTATATATAATAACGGGTTAGGCTACATATACTGTATATATAATAATAAACTAAGACTTTAATAGACTTGATATAATTATTATGTGCCGTCGCTGCTTATTTATACCAGTCTTAGTAGTTCGTTTGGTTTCGGAAAAAAGTTCGACAAGAAACATGAATTTCACATAAATATAAAATTATTAATTGGCAACACTGTTTTTCTTTAGATATTTTATTCGTTTTTTGGTGACAGTAATAAAATTCTGAAAAACAAAAAACAATCATCACTAATTAGTAATTTCTTAAGCTTTTTAAATTTTTTTGTTTTAATCGAACCATCTTCAGAAACTGTACTTTAGCTACAATATAAAATTACATACTAGACAAGCTTAGCGCCTATTACAATCAAAACGGGCCTCGTAAACCTTTGTACGTGGCTCAAAAACTATATGTGGACATTAGCTAGTTTCAGTAAGGTCTTTACTGTACTTTTTAAGGTAACTTTTTCACTTTTTGATAACTGCAATCCATAAAAAGTATATAATACTAACAAAGACTGTGAAGTCGATAATTCAAAGAAAAGCGAGGTCCTCTGAAAATATTTTGTCGCAAATTGTGTTTTGCCAAACCACAAGATAAATTAGACTCCATTTCATGAAGCATATCTAAAAAATGGAAAATATTTCGAAACCGTTAATGCTGTAATGTAATAGATTTTTGGCTATTATTATATTTTGTTTTACAGTACAACAAACTTTCGATTCCGATTCCAGTTCCGATTCCGGCCATAAAACATCTATTTTGGAATTGGAATTGCCCACCCGCGAATATACTCGTGTGTGTGTGTATATACTGTATATATATGTTACAGGGAATCTGTGTGACACTCACTGTAACTAAGGATTTCATGGAATCCCTAAAATGTTCAGGGATTTCATGTAAGGTTAAGTCGCGATATTTTCGTTAAACCTAAGGGAAAATTATTGAATGCCTGGTCAGGTCAACTGTACGCTCTTGACGATTAGTTAGGTTAAGTCGGGATATTTTCGTTAGTTTTAACTTCTTTTGTCTCTCGAACCCGCTTCTCTTTCCTCTTTATTGTTTTTGGGACATGACTTCCCACAATTTCTAGCGTCTTCTCTTCTAAGGTTTTTAGCATCTCCTCCGCTGTCTTGTCCTTAAAGATGGTTCTCCAGTCCATTGCTTCCATACTGGATGCAATACCTTCCCAGTTTATAGCCTTGGAGTGAAAATTAAAAATTTCGAATTTCCCTCTTTCTATAGGGCGTGTTTTTTCCTCCCTTGTTGTTTTTATATTGGTTGTTATTTCAATAATGTTGTGATCTGATATTATAGTTGGTGCTATTTCTGTGTTATCAGTTAGGTTGCTCTCTTTGTGAATACCAAAACCTAAGTAGTTGTTTTTTCTTGTATTTTCCGTTATTTCTTGTGTTACATAAATTCATCAGCTAGAGCTAGCAGAACTTTTGCCTGCCCTTGGACTTCCCGTGTGCCTCCCTTGTCTTGGTTTATACGTATATTTCTTCCCATCTTTTTATATTTCATAAATGGAAAATAAAATCACCGCAAGGAATAATATCTGGGGTTGGGAAGTTTAGAGCTTTCATTCAGTTCCTGACCTCTGTAATGGTATCTGAGAATTTTGTAATTGGAGTGTTCGGGGTCTACAGTATATATTACAATTAGTACCATGTTTAATTTTTCAACGTTTACTGCTACTAATGGTGAAGTAATTGAGGAAGTACAAGAGTTTAAGTATTTGGGTCAAACTATTACCAGCTCCTTGAGTGATGACTCGAATATAAGAAAACAATCTCGAAGCCTGTGTGCTAAAGCGAATATGACCATAAGGAACTTTCGTTTCTGTACAAGTGAAGCTAAAGACACACTCTTTCGTACTTTCTGCAGTAATATATACGGTCAGCAACTCTGGGTGAATTATAAAAAAGGTTCTGGCAGAACCCTAAATTTGCTGTACAACAGGTCGTTTAGACTCTTACATAAATTACCCCCGAGATGCTCAGCTTCGCAAATGTTGCAACCCGCAATGTTCCGAGCTTCCCGGAGGTAACAAGACGTGCTCAACACAGTCTAATGCAAAGAATTAAAAAATCAACCAACCCGATCATCCAAGCTATCCATGAGTCCTGCCATTATCCTCTAAGCTATGGACTTTTTGGTACGAAAACGTCTGTCTGTAGCTCCACTTAACTTCGACAGTGCAGTATTTTCTAATCAATTATATATATTTTTATCCTTAGTGTATGAACTGTCATTGTATTAATAATATTTGTCATATGGACTATAGTCTGCCAATAAACCTTTTCATTTTCATTTTCATTACGTAGTTGTCTGAAGTACTTGATTATTTCTGCCATATGTTTTTCGTGTGCACAAATAGCACATCCTCCTTTTCGTCTTACTGTTCTGTCGGCTCGAAGTATGTTATAGTTTTCATTTTGTATCTCTTTTTTTTCTGTCGATACAACACTCGCAGTTTTTACAGTTCATCTGGCAGTCCTTCAGATGAGTTTTCGTGAGGCATGTAAAGTGTGCTCTTGTTTCTGGCACGAGTCCTTTCAAGTATGTGACTTTGTCCAGGGAATGGTTTGGTTTTAGGCACTATATGTTGGCTACGATTATTTTTCGTCTTCTTTTTCAACTTCTTTATGTAGTTCAGATTCATTATGCCTCAGTGGTACATCTTTCATTGCCCTGTGATCTTCCGAAAAATTTTCCTTCTTTATCTGTTTCGATATATGTTGTCCCGATATCGTACGTAATTTCTTTCTGCATTTATTTTGTACGGCTCCCGAATTCCCGTATTTGTCAACTGTCTTTGTATTCGTTGAATGGTTTTTAGTAGCTGAACTGTGTTGGCTACATCTAAAAAATTAATTTTTCAACGTTTACTGCTACTAATATTACGTAGTTGTTTGAAGTAATTGGTTATTTCTACTCAACTGTCGTGTTCTTTTGAGGATGGCGGTAACGGCTTTTTTTCTCGTACTTGCAAAGTTTTGCAGATACTAAGGTGGTAAAATTTGCAGTTTTTATCAAATTTACAATATCCATTTTTGTAATGGATGTTAAATAAAGTGGGATGTGCATAGATGTATTGCCCACTCCTATATCTGCAATGCCTTTTTGCATAATATTTGCATACGATATTTTCTACATTTTTAGTTTATATCATCTTTTTATCATTATCTTCGTTTGGTAGTTTCACCACATCACAGACTGTACTGGTCTCTTTCTTTCTTTTCTTTCTTCTACAATAGTGTCTTCTTTTCGTGTTATCTTATCATTTGTTTCTCTCTGCTTCGGGACATTCTGTTCATCTTTTCCTCCCATTATTCTCTCTTTCTCTATAGAATCCTATTCCTATTTTCCATTTCTTTAAATACCGCAAACGAGTTTACAATCTCCGTACATGAGTCACACACAAATTTGATGCCCGTAATTTGTTTCGCATTCGATACGAGGGATATTTTCCTATCGTCCCAATTCATACAGTTAATGTCATGCAATTTTTAACAAAACTCACACCTGATTGCTTCGTTTTCAGTTGTTTTTGTTGTTAGATTACATACGTAAGTTGCAAATTAGGTGAGAATTTGGACACATTGCTATGTTATTTAATACAGTAATCACTCAATACACACACACACACACACACACACACACACACACACACACACACACACACACACACACACATTTTTTTGAGTCAGTCATGAGGGTTTGGTTTTATGACCTTTTTTCTGCCTTCTTCCAAACTCTTTTCAGATGACAACCGTATTTTGATTGAATATAGATTTTAACTTCTGACACTTTGTGTAAACTACGAGTATATTGCACTTTTTTACATTCACTGAATTCCACTTTATTAGTTATATGCACGAATTTGCTGATACTTTACACACTTTCGGGTGTAAATAAGGAATAAACCACCGAGAAGTTATTCCCTTATTATTTTTATATTAATGCAGAGAGAGAAACAAAGCGCCCATTCCCTACGAGGTATAAATAAACTATATATACTCGTGTGTATATATTAAATGCTATTTAATTATTTATTTTAATTTAGTATGACATAAAGGCCGACTAATTAAGTAGTTAAAGTTGCTACACCATTTGAATAATTCTGAGAATGAGGAAAGTAAAAAACTTTCCCTATTTTCAAAACTATATCGAAGTAATGTAATAATTTTAATTATTTAATGGATCAGAGCTTATATGACCCATTTTGATTAAACGACTAAATGCATTTTAGATTATATATATATATAATAATGAGTGAAGAAGAATCGACGGCACATAGAAATTAATAATGCTTTTTTTCAAATAGCAACTCAAGTTTAGGCGTCCTTCACTTCAAATTAGTAACTCGTATATGCTTCTACGCATGAATGCGTCCCAGGATTTACCTGTTTACACTTTCAAGCAAAGTTTAGGTAAGTACTACAGAGAATCTAATTGGTATCTTTTGTATTTCAGACCTGAAAGCATCAACTTTCTAATCCAATGTTAAACCAAAGCTGGGTTCTTTAAGAGAACTTTTGGTAGGCCTGAAGCAAGAGATATGGACATATACAAGCCTGGAGAAGGCAGCCAGAAAATTTTCAAGCGTCTCGACTTACTTGTCACTACGACTCAGAACTTTACTGAGAAATGGGAGTAGTTTAGTAGTTTGGCATCCTTACGAAGATCAATAAGTTCCCAAGAATTCTTTCCCAGAGTTGCGAGAAAGTTTGTCCGAGATGAAGCCAAGAATGCCCAACTTACTGCCAAGGACTTTCAGTCATTACATGAAACAGTCATCTCAACGATCCAGAAAACGCTGCACAGTAATTGTGTATATGTGGGTGGGGTGCAAAGAAAACTTTTTTTTGGCGTTTTCGTCACAATGCTGCACGTTTCAACCAAGGAACACGCCGATGATTTCCAGAGTCCTCCAGTGAAATTCTATGGTTTGATGAGACAAAAATAAAAAATTTCGGGTTCATGTGATTTTGTTTGGATAAGAAAGAATTAGGCATTTGATGAAAAGAAAGCATTCTCGAAAGTGGAAGCACTGTGCCGGCCCGACCATTGTTTTGAGCTGCGTCACTTTCAGGCACAGCCATTTGGTTCCACTTGATGGAGCAATGGATTCATTAGTGTTATCAGCAGATTTTGAATGAAAACATTTCCCTCATCGGTGATGAAGTTGAAGATGGAGCGTGGACGCATATTCGAACAGGATGATGATTTCAAGCATAGGTTCAAAAGTAAACTAAAATGGTTAGGACACAAGAAAGTCAAAGTTTTGGAATGGCTTTCACAGTCCTCAGACTTTAATATCATCGAGCATCTTTGGGGAGATCTGAAGCGAGTAGTCCATGCAAGAAATCCTACGAGATTCTTACTGAGTTGGAGGCAATTTACCACGAAGGTCATGGCTACCAAATTAACGAGTCCAGAAGATGACACAAGCATTGTGTATAAATTCTAACGAAACAGTATTGGCTTTAAGGTGTAAAGATATTTTCCTTCATCTGATTGGTCAGCAGTTGAGAGAAATGAAACAGGGTCCCAAGCTGATTGAACAATTCTGAATTCACATTAGTGAGAGACGTACAGACCCTGCCTCCGTAGGCGGAGACTTCTGTTTAAGTGGCAAACATCTTTAGATAGTATGTTACTTTTCCACAAGGATAAATATACAAAGGTACAAGGATAGTGAAAACGTCTGCTTGAAGTAGTCAGAGCAAAAAGTTCTAGTAGTTACCAATTTGAAAGGTGCCTCAATTTTTGTTACAGTCTTGAGGAACAAACATTATTATCTATTTTTGTGTATTGTTGATTCCTCTTTGCTGATATTTTATAAATGTAAAAATAGATTTATACATATTAAGTCTGACCATCTATACTTCTCTGCGGGGGCGTCATGCAACCAATTTTTTTTTGGGGGGGGGGCACTGCCAGAGAAATAATTTTTAATCAGTTGTAAGAAATCAGTAATTCAGTGCTTTCACTACATTTTAAGGATAAAAAAGTCAACAGTATACATATGGTTAATTTATTTCAATTCTCTTATCTTTACTAAATATTATTATAAATTTGGGTGGACACGTACCCACCCAATGTCTATGGGCATGATGCCTCTGTTTCTCTGGATGCATCACGATTCAGACATTTTCAGGAATTTAGTAGGAGTGCCCAAACTTTTGCATGGAACTGCATATCAGAGATGGCATGCCAGTATAGATATAGAACCAAATTAAAGTACAGTATAAAAACGTTTGTATAGAAAGAGAAATAAATTTTAAACTAGGTATAAGTTTAGAAATTAGATATAAAAAAAAAAGGAACCTAAGAATAGGGTTGTTTTTGACATGGCTTCCACCTTCCATTTTACTTCTCAAAAGTTAGATAATAAGAATGAGTGTATATATATATATATATATATATATATATATATGGTTATAAACCCAAGTAGCCCCCCCTAAAATTGAAGACATCTATTCGGAGGTTTTGGCTCCTGAGATATTCCATCAAGTTTCCCTTCTCTACCAATGGGGTATTATCTGAGAACTCCCATTGCTCTGAAACCAGACCCGACCAGAACCTCATACTACATTTATTACAAATGGAACAATACTACTTCTACTCTTTCTTAACTGACCCTCCCTCAAGCAGCACCCTTTTAATAAAAGAAGAAAAAGGAGGGAGCAGAAGAAAGACGGGGAGAGAGGAATGACTTCTAAAATTACGAGTAATTTAATTAAGCTATTCAGAGGTTTTGACTCCCGAGCGTTCTCACAATGACAACACCCAGTGCTCTGTAACCAGACCAGACCAACGCCTCCTATTACATTTATATCTTTTAAGGGAAATCATTGATTCTCTCTCAATAACCTATACTAATTAAAAATCACATCCCCAATTTACCCGCCCTTTAATGCAAATTGATGCTACTAAAATACCCATCCAACCTATTCTCAAACATATTAACTGAAGTGTTTGCCATGACCACCTCGCAACGTTTGTCTCAAATCTTTTATCCTTAATTTTAAAACCATTATTTTTCGTCATGTTCCTATCGTCCATGTTAAAAAAATTCTTAGAATTTATGTTATCAAAACGACTTAAAATTCTGTACACCTGAATTTAATTTGCCTCTTAAACGCCGAGTTTCAAACGTAAACAGATTCAGCTCTTTGAGTCTGTCTTCGTATGGTTTACCATGGTTTACCACGTATGAGTAAAAGTGGAATAAGTTTTGTTGCGCGGTACTGAACCCTCTTTACCATTTTATATCATTCTTCATATAGGTCGAGCAAAACTGTACTGCATATTCTAAATGAAGAGAGAGAGAGAGAGAGAGAGAGAGGAGAGAGATGAAACAGGCTTGTTCTTTGGGAAACGCACACGCAGTATGAAAAGAAAGAACAAAGTGACAGCAAACATCCAAACATCAGTTTATTTTTGCAAATGTTTCAGAAGTACTTCTTCCATGTTCAGTGCTAACAAATAAAAAATAAAATTTTACCCTGCGTTAAAATTAAGTTTAAAAATTAAAAGATTAATAATTAAAAAACAATGTATAAAAATTCAACTTACCACTTATAGTTCGACCGATGTCTGCTAAATAATCATTTACAGATGGTTTCAGTTTACAAATATAGAGATTTGAGTACTTTCAAATCATTTGTACTATAACAACGGTCAATAATTTGAAAATTAGATAAGCGGAGACGGTGGTTATTGAGCATAAGCACAGATCATGGATTAAGGATTCTTCATGTTTAAAAAATGACCGAATTGACCTCTTGTTTGCAAAACTAAATTTAAAAATTATTTGAGGATAAAGGTTGCTCAACAAAGACTTTAACTCTCCATTTTGTTAGAAACGTAACCATAAGAGTGCATATTGGATCTTTTCGTTTATAGCACCCCGAATTTCTTCTTTTCAGGTAGTAACAATTTTGAAGGTTAATTGAATTCTCGGTTAGGTCAACGGTACGCCCTTGACGATTGGTAGGTAAAGTCATGATATTTTCGTTAGTTTTAACGAAAATATCGCAACTTAACCTAACCAATTGTCAAGGGCGTAAACAACGGGAGTTCTATAAAGGAAAAGATCCGGCACATTTATATATTTAACATATTTCGGAACAGTTGGCAAGTTGATTTTTGGTGCGTAAATATTATTGAGAAAGTTTCTAATATGAGATTTTCCAAATCCTCAAGGTAAAGATTATTGAAAAATTAATTTAGTAAGAACTTAAACTCAAGATCGAAAGATTTAAATATTGATGAGATTCTCTACGTTCTATTTAGGAGAGTACAAATTATTTTAAATAATTTTGGCGCGAAGCTGAGGAAATTAAAGCCTAAACCTGTGTATGTCTTTTTTCTATAAGCTGACGTTTTAAAAGAATTATTAACTCTTGTTATCGGTACATCTAAGGATGGGAGAGACCCATTATTTTCTGTCTTTATCGTAAACTTTATGTTGGTGTGTTTATTATTATTAATATAATTATCTGAGAAATTGAGAAGCATAGCTTGGGGACTCGAAGATAGTAAAGGTATCGTGCACATAGCGTTTGTATATTTTAGGTTTAAATTCTTAGAACAGTCTTTTAGCCATTTTTCTTCATAACACATAAGGGCATTAGCCATGATTGGTCCCAATGGATTACCCATGGCGGCACCATCTGTTTATGAGTAAAGAGAACCACTGAATATAAATGTGGTATCGACAAAGTTTTAGGAAGTGGTTAAAGTTTGATTTGTCTAAACCCATAATTGTAAAATTATCGTAGGGAAAGAGGCCATCAGTACGAATATCTATGGTTTCATAGAGAGGGACATAAATAAGAAGTAATTCAACATCATAACTCCCTATATAAAGTCTATTCGCGTCTTTCAAGTGGGGAACAGAATATCCAAATTTATGCGAGTTAAGTATTCAGAATTTATTTGTAGTGAGAGCATGAATACGTTCCACCAAATATTTAGCAAGATTAATTGGGCAATTGGGTTTGTGTACTTTACGAAGCCCATAAAGTACACCGGGAGAAGAGCCTAAGGTATGCATTTTTTTGTATTTATTTTCAGAAATGGAACTAGATTCTTCACAGAATTCTTAAATATCTGTTAAGGTTGTCTTCCAGTTGTGTAGTACTAAGAAAAGGTTTTATGATATGGTTTAAACTTAGATCTATCTAATAGAACCTCATCCAATTTTGGTTATATGGTCTATTTTGTCGAGAATAACCACTACTTTGCCTTTATCAGGCTTGAAAATGATAATATCCTTATCCTTTGATAAGGATTTTAAAATATTAATACCCGATTTACTAATCAATAACGAAAATCTTTCAAGAATTCAAAGTTATAAGATATTTATGAGCCATGCCGTGAATTTGTGATTTTATGAAGTTTACTTTGGAATCATCGCCATTTGTACAAGATTTGAGGCTATTATAAAACTTCTCAAACGAAAAAAAAAAAAAGTTTAAAAAATTAGGGAATTTAAAAGCTAAAATATGTTGTTGGTCTGGAGTTGAAATACATTTAGAATAATTAAAGATTTCACTAGGATAAGTGACAATGAAGTTACTAAGTCCCAAGTTTCTTAGTTTTCTCTCATGAATCAATTTTGTTAACTGATTTTGGACACTGTTAGAAATAAAATCTATCTATAAATAAAAACTTTGCGCGGTTTTGAGCAGAGTTGTGCGGAGTAACAAATATCTCTTTCGCTCAGTCGCCTGTTATGATTGGCTGACTCGCGTAAAGCGGGTGGAGCTAATGTCTCTCGCTCAGTCGCCCATTAGGATCAGATCTATCAAGATGAGTGGCGTTAAAGATCACGAAGTGATCACAATGAACCGAAGGCGTGACTTGTAAGATAAAAAAATTCAAATCCAAGCAATTGTGAAAGTAAAGTATCGTGAAGCGCGAAAAGTTTTGTACATTTTATCTTTTGTATTAATATCTACAATTAGCAACTTTTGTTACCATAATCTATATAAATTACTATTTTGTAGTTTTATTCTAAAGTTTAAATCTTACGAATTTAGAAGTAAGATTGTATTCCTTATTTTAAAAGAAATTCTAAATCAGCTTTAGCTTTTTCTGCAGTTTGTACGAGATTTTCTCCACTTCTCTGAAACATTGTTAAGTGTCGGATGGCTATACCTTCGTTCCATTATAGATAAACAGGTTTGTTTTAGAGAAACGCACAAGCAGTATAAAAAGAAAAAAACAAAGCGTCAACAAACATCAGTTTATTTTTACAAACGCTTCAGAAGGACTTCTTCCATTTTCTGTGCTAAAAAAAATATTCACTTACGTTAAAATTAAGTTTAAAAAAAACTAAAAACTACAGAAATGCAAAAATATACATTGGAGATGAATATATATGTACAATATTACACAATAAAAGGTTACAGTTACAATAATTAAAACCTCTAAAAACAGTGTATAAAAATTCAACTTATCACTGATGGTTTGACCGATGTCTGGTAATCATTTAAAGATGGTTTTAATTTACAAATATAAAGAGATTTGGGTATTTTTAGTTTATTTGTACTACATGGTGTTCAAAAAGAAACTCAACCCGTTGGAGAATGCATGTTTATTAGTAAATTACAAAAATTGTTGTTGTTATTGGTTAACGGCCCACGCTTCTCAAACTAGGGGTCGCGTAAATATTATTGGGGGTCGCAGAAACATTTGAAAATATTATTTTTTTCATAAATATACAGTGTTAGTACCTATTGCTTTTATGACATTGAGTGAAGGGTCGCGAAAAAATTTGGGCTGATCGGTTAACCGATCAGCCCACCCTGATCGAGCAAGCCGGCGGCACACAGGTAACCGATCGCCCTCTCCGGAGTGGACCAGAGGTTCAGCGCACTAGTGATGTTGTGTTCTATGTTGTGCTTGGAGTACAAACATTGTTGAATGTGTTTGCCATTATGATTTTCACACAAGTGTACAAGACGACTCATGTTATCGAACGCGTGTTTTAATGTCTCTCTTAATATACCGTCTACAGTACGCTGAATGTTGACCTGTAGTTCTTCCAGTGTATGAGGATGATTTGCATACAGTGTTCTTTAAAAACCTTTCTTGAACTGTGAATACCATTCTTGTACTTAATGATCACTGAAACAGAAAGAAAAGGGTTACGTTACAATGATATATGCATTCTCCAATGGGTTGCGTTTCTTTTTGAACACCCTGTATAACAACGGTCAGTAATTTAAAAATCAGAAAGGCGGAGACGGTGGTTATTGTTTGTATGAGCTCTGATACTTGAATGTGAACAGCGGTAGAGAAGGTGCAAAGTACGACAAATCAAATCTAAATACGCGCGTGAATAATAAATTGGCACTCAGAGCAGCCAACATATCCTGCATTGCAGTCAAGACATTTATTTATGCAGGAAGGCGAGGCCAAGGGCGAACGTCCGCAAAAACGCCCACCTTCCCCAAAGAGGGAGAAGAAGAGAACCGAAATCAAGGTCCAAAGTTTTCGAGATACCTAGACACTGCGCGTTTGGAAGATTGAAGGTCATAGACAGGATTGAAGAATGTTGTTTCAGAGTTGACTGGTTGAGTAGATGAAAGACAGAATACCGATTAACCTTTGCGTTAGAGACTTGGACAGAAAAGGGATGAGAATGTGTCGAAACTGACAGCTATGCTAAAGGTTTGTCATATGTAGGTACAAACCATATTCTTCAGCCACAGCTACACATATTGATGGCAATGGATGGATTCACATCCTTTTTCGCACAACTTTGTATCGACTCTGGGCAAAGGACTTTGTAATTTCTGACCACCCGTGGTGGGTCGTGGTTCGGATTCCACGTTAAGCTTTAGGTCCAAGATGGAGCAACAACTTGAACTTTGTCAGAATGAACAATTCGGGCGGAAGCAAAAAACAAAATATATACACACACACACACACACACACACACACACACACTGTAAGTGCGTTAAAACAATTCTAAATGACAACTGAGCGATGTTCATTTGTGCTCGCTGAAAACAAGTGTTTATTCAGGTAATCCCAACAGATACATCGAGTGTGAAAAACGGGGCAATTGTACCAAAAAATAACCTGTTGTTTTTTAGAAATTCTTTAAATTCTATAAATTTTGGAACTCATCCGGTATTATATACTGCACGGAAACTGAAATTTGACCCTAATGCTAGTAATATATTGTGTAATTTTACTCGTTTCGTGTTTCGTGATAAACATAATTTACTTCGATATTAGGTGTGGAATTTTGCCATGCTGGGTTGCCGGGAGATGGGGAGGGGGCCGCCGCTCGTCCACCAAGATGCGTGTGTGAACGGATGTGCGCGCTTTAGTCTCTATCTTTTCCTCTCTCCTTCACTCTTTTCTGTCTTCTTCTGTCTTTTCCAATCCAATGCGATACGAGATTTTTTTGTTGCGTTTTTTCTTGTAAAGGTTGTTTTCATTCTTTGTTTATCTCTTCGGTCTTGCGAACTGACCTTTATAAGGTCGAGGCGAGCTGTCTGTTGGGTTATTCGGTTCGCTCTGTTGTTGTCGTAAACATTTTTGAAGTGTATTAAATATTTCCGGGCTTACGACATCCGATCGACTTGACATTCTGTCGACAACACTCAAGATAAAACCTTTTCAATTTAGAACTTATAACTTTCTCTTTGATGGTGCATTCTAGGGGAAGTTTTTCCTTCTTTTGGGTATCAAAGCTTCTTATTAGATAATATAATAACGTCTTTTAATGATACATAACTTCTTTAGATAGAAAAAATGGTCTTCAAAACTTCTTTTTGGAGTGATTTGAGACAATAGAAGGTAATATTTCTATGTCTACAAGGTTACGAGAAGTTCTGTTTTTTGTAAAGTATATTGTGGGTTTCACTAAGTTAGATTAAGTTATCCTAAGTCAAGTTAAGTTAGTTTTTTAGAGTGTCGATGTTGTGGTGTTGCCGATCAGGTGGGTAATATTTCACTTACTGTACTCGGTTTTGAATT
>JAJOZX010004358.1:187500-255000 GCA_023014485.1 Bathynomus jamesi | reverse complement strand
ATATATATATATGTGTGTGTGTGTGTGTGTGTGTGTGTGTGTGTGTGTGTGTGTGTGTGTGTGTGTGAAGACAAGACAAGAACATTACGCAAAGTTAATTAAAATTAGATCTATAATTTATTTGATGACTCCAATAAGAATCAATTATATTATTATTGAATTGATATCAGTCACGTATTGTAAAGTTTAATTATTAATTAGGGAGTTAACACCTGAAAACAACTTGTCTATTTACCTATCTATTTCTTACCTTCCTACCTCAAATTTAATGATTATCTTTGGAACTTTGGTGTTCGTTGGTTGGGTCGTGAGTGGTTCGTTGAGTTCCATTTTAAGTTGTAGTTTCCCTTCATCATATGACCTTTATGAATGCTAAGCAGAAGATAGTTAAACAACCCAGAATACTCGTGTGTGTGCGTGTGTGTATTGTGTGTATATATATATATATATATATATATATATACGGGGTAGCCGTAGCCTAGTGGTTAAGACGCTGGGCTGCTGGTGGAGCGTGGTTCGGATTCCACGTTAAACTGTAGGTCTAAGGTGGATTGTAAATCTTGACCTTCATCAGAATAAACAATTCCGGCGGAAACGAAACCAAAGGTTACATATATATATATATATATATATGTATATATATATATATATATATATATATATATATATATATATATATATATATATATATATACCTTATGAACCTTATGTTGTTTCGTGCGTTGGTCTCTCTTCACACGAAGGTCAAGTTGGTGGCCCCGCCTCTAGGTCTGGCCTGGTGAAGGAGCGAGTTGCTTTCTTGCGCTCTCCACCGTACATACCCAGGCACGCCCGGCTCATCTGGTACTGTCCTGAGCCAGGCATCCAGTCTTTTCTTGAAGACTTCAACTTTGACCCCCATTACGTTTCTGAGGTCCTTAGGAAGCTGGTTGAAAAGTCTTGACCCCCTGACAACCAAGCTATTTTCCTTCAGGGTTGAGGAGGTCCCTTTCGTGCCTTTAATTTGGAAACACTACACATTCTGCCTTTCCTATTTTCCAGTGTTGTTTGAATGGTAATTGGGTTTAGTTTTAGGTTTGGTACCAGTTTTTCGATCATTTTCCACATGTAGATTATGATGTACCTCTCTCTTCTTCTTTCCAGTGAGTACAGATTTAGTTTACGTAGTCTTTCCCAGTAGTTGAGTTCTTTGCAGCCAACAATCTTGACTGTGAAATGCTTTTGCGTTTCTTCTAGTTTATTAGTTTCTTCCTTTTTATATGGGGACGTCAAAACTGAGCAGTATTCAAGTTTTGGTATAATCAGTGTTTTTAGCAGGGGAATCATTACTGTCCTGTCCCTTCTCTTGAACGTTCTTAGAACCTGTCCGGCGACTCTTTTTGCTTTATTTATCGCTATCTGATTTTGTGTTTCGAATTTCGCATCATCTGTCATTATTATCCCGAGATCAATCGCTTTCATGCTTCTCTGAATTTCCTGTCTATCTGGAGCATAATATGCAGTCTGTTTAAGTTCTTCTTTTCTACCATATCTCAAGAGCTGAAATTTCTCGGCGTTGAATGACATGTTGTTGTCTTCTGACCATTTGTATATTTTGTTCGTGTCCCTCTGCAAGGCCTCCACGTCATGTACATCGCTGATTTTTTTGCTGATCTTTGTATCGTCTGCAAAGGATGTTACTATACTATAGCTGTTTACTCCGCTGTCTATGTCTGTTAGCATGATAATGAACAGGAGTGGGGCCAGTACTGTCCCTTGTGGTACTGAGCTGCGTACTTCCGATTCTGATGATGATATACCTTGAATTTTGACGACCTGCAGACGATCACTAAGGAAGTTGTAGATCCATTTTCCCACTTTGCCTGTTATTCCCATGTCTTTAATTTTATGTGCTATTATACCATGGTCACATTTATCGAAAGCTTTAGCAAAATCTGTGTATATAACATCGTAGTTGTCATTGCCTTCCAATGCATCTAGGATATTGTTGTAGTGCTCTATTAGTTGTGATAGGCATGATCTACCTGATCGGAATCCATGCTGATTTTCGTTATATATAGATAACTTAGATATTCCTATATATATATATATATATATACATATATATATATATACATATATAAAGCAGTAAAATAAATAAAGTTTAGGAGTTCATATTTTATACTGTTAATAAGTTATCGCGTATGAAAAATGAAGTCATTTCCTGCCTAGACGAAGATCCAAATCCTCACTTCGATGATAATCTTGTTCCAAGTGAATTTAAAGATATTATGAAGTGTTGATGAAGTTAGCAACGAAGTTTTAGAGTGAAATATTAATCTTTAAACGTACCTTTGAATAATTTAGTTTATATGACTGTAATTTAAAGGATAACTAAAAGCTTAATTGCTGATCAAGTTGAGAAAATTGATAGTAAAGTTTCTAAACTTAATAACGGACTTAGGAGCTATTGAAGAATAGGGACCCCAGCCTTCTTTAGTTAGCTTTATAATGCTAACTAACGAAAATATCACGACCTAACCTAACCAATCGTCAAGGGCGTACAGTTAACCTAACGATTGGTTAGGTTAGGTCGTGATATTTTTGTTAGTTAGCCTTATAAGCCTAACTAAAGAAGGCTGGGGGTCGCTATTCTTCAATAGCTCCCGGACTCATAACAAATTATAACAAATTTGCAAGGGTTAATCGGTATTTTAAGTCTTTCATCTACTCAACCGGTCAACTCTGGAACAATCTTCCTCAATCCATCTTTCCCTCTGTCTATAACCTCGCATCTTTCAAAAGCAGAGTATCTAAGCATCTCGAAAACCCCAAACCTTGATTTTGGCTCTCCTTTTTTTATGGGAGGGGCGCTTTTGGGGGCGTTTGCCCTTGGCCCCTCCTTCCTGCATAAAAATAATATATATATAACAAATAACGGAAGTAAAATTCATAACTAGTTATAAAGAATAGTCATAAAGAATAGTCATAAAGAATAGTCAAAAGAATAGTTCTATAAACCTTTAACTTAAAGAAAAAGCAACAACTTTGTTCAATTTACAAAATCCACTTAGTTTTGGGAACTTTAGAGAATAAAAATTCCACTATTTTGCTTTGGTTCTCAGTAGTTTGACACCTGAAGAGTGAATTGCGCAAGATAAAAACGACCTAATAAATAACAAGATTTGGGACTGTTTTGCTCCTTCGTAAGACAAAGGTTATATAAGAAAAGGGACCTGCAGCTTTACAATGCCACACATCTTCTGAACGCGAGGGGACGTTCACTCATCTTGTTGGGTAGGCAACTGGGCATAAATGAGGTCGAGAGTGTGATAATTCACAGATGAAGTGGGGGTACGTTTTTTTTTTGGGGGGGATAACACTTTTCGTACCTCGAAAAATTATTTTAAAAAATTGTATAGTATAAAAATCTAGAAACATTTTTATTGTTGGGAAAAAGATATGTTAGTCCTGATTAGGTTAAGTTAGTTAAGATTTGGTTAGGTTAGGTTAGACTAGATTAGCGAGTACCTCACTATTTTATTAACGTCATAGAAAACACTCTTCGAGCCCTCAGTTATATCTAAAACACTTATCACACCCTTCTCGGTTCGATGTCACTAGGGTTAGGTTACATTAAATTAGCTTTGGTTTTTAGATATTGTATCTGGGTTTTAAAATGTCGGTACCTCGCTTATGCGCAGATGTGCACATTGTGTGTGTGTGTGTGTGTGTGTGTGTGTGTGTGTGTGTGTTTTACACTCACATAATTACAGGCATGGGATGTGAACTACAATTTTCTTTTCCGTTCTAAACTTCAGTGAGCTTCTTTTCTTTGAGTGGATTTTCGTTTCTTCGTCAGTCTATTAATTCTCTCTCTCTCTCTCTCTCTCTTCTCTCTCTCTCTCTCTCTCTCTCTCTCTCCCACACACACACACACACACACACACAAAACTTGTAAAGTTGGTCTGAAATGAATGCTGTGGTTTGAAATGAATTAGACTTTTGTTCAAGGGATTTTTGAACAGAGATTACTTTTAAATCCTTTTCCTCCTCCTTTTATGAATGTTAGTTTTTCTACGTTGTCTTATTCAAATAACTAAAAAAAAAAGTAAGCTTTTTCTTAGCTACAGAAAACTGTTATATATAATTTTTAATTAAAATAAAATGAAATTAAAATTAAATTAAAATTATGTAATATTTTGTACAATTTATTTGGTATTTATTATTGTTATTATCATTATTATTATTATTATTATTATTATTATTATTATTATTTGTTATCACTATTACTATCACTATTACTATCACTTGCCACTATCACTTGCCACTATCACTTGTCACTTGCCACTAAATGTCATTAATTTTGCCTAAAAAGCCTTCATGCTTCCAACGGTATATTCAGATAAGAGTACTGTGAATATATTAGTGTCCACGATATATTGGTGTCTACAATCTCCTCCCAAGAGGAGATTGTAGACACCAATCGACCAGGGAAGTACTCCGGGGAGAACGTTAGACAGAAGATAGGGAGTGCTGGAACCCCCGTTTCTCTTGTCACTGTCCTACTTAGCTGATCTTTTTCCGTGTCTCATCTATCCTGTAAGCAGTCTAGAATGCTCTCAAACACACGCTTTCTCTCCCTTTTCTTCACTACATATACATGCATCTTACGCACTGCATAATCTTTCAAAATTTAAAAAAAAGTAAATAACTTGAAGAGCCTCTGAGTCACCTGGGAAGGGGACCATAAATGTCCCCACTTCTGGCTCCCCCACTGCCGATACCGGGAATGCAAACCCGAACAGCGGGGCTGGATCTGCTTCCGCCCATTCGAGATGTTCTCGGTCTCTGCCTGATTCCTTTCTGGCCGATCTATAGCTGCGGTTGTAGATGGGCCACTGTTCTTCTAAAGCTATTAACAGTGGTGTTCCTCAAGGTTCTGTCCTGTTACCCACTCTTTTCCTTTTATTCATCAATGATCTATTAAGTCGCACTTCCTGTCCTATCCACCCTTATGCCGATGATTCCACTCTTCACTTCTCCACTAGCTTTGCAAAACGTCCCTCTCCACAGTCATTCCATGCTTTGCATAGGACGGCTATGGTATACCTGACTTCTAAACCTTCTGCCACTGGTGTAGTCCTAGTGGAAAAAGTGCGAGAACGGACCTACAAAATTGCTTAAGCAGGTGGTGTATACACACACACACACACACACACACACACACATACACACAGTAGGTGTCCAAGTTTAAAAAGAAAGACCAGAAACGGACCAACATAAAATACTTCATGAGACATAGACCTTTTACAAAATCATTCCCTTGGCCCTATTTAGTTGTTCCACATTATGTAGGCTACATAAAGTAAATAGCCTAATTAATATTTTTATTAAACTACAAAATATTTGAGTACATTCTGTATTCCTTCATTGGCATATAATTCAGAAAGTTAAACTGTAAGCAGGCAAGTACATGTGCGTATATGTTGTTTTACAGAATACAGATATAGTGTACTGTGGTGCTAGATGTATGTTGAGTACAGAGAGTAGCGTTTCAATTGGATACTGCCATAGTGGTTGTTCATCACCTTTTTTGTATTCATGTAAAAGTGTTTGAGTGTCACTTACTGATGTGATACCTTTGGTAACCTTTGGTTTGCTTCCGCCCGAATAGTTCATTCTGACGAAGGTCAAGCTTTTCACTCCACCTTAGTCCTACAGTTTAACGTGGAATCCGAACCACGCCCCACCAGCAGCACAGCGTCTTAACCACTAGGCCATTTAGGATACCCATTTACTTACCAACCACTTTTTTCATTACATTAGTGCGTTTCATAATGAAAACGATACAGGTTGATTGTATGACGATAGCAGTGGCATTTTTAGCACGATTATTGTTCAGGGTGAACTGAGCAGTACACCACAGTAATCTCTGAAATCATAAAATTAAATGTACCGTAAAAGTTAACTGTAAAAGATTTGTTAACTGTAAAGTTAACTGTCAACTGTAAAAGATTTGTTAATTAACTTTTGATAATGTATGACACCAGGAGGTTGGATTTACACTAGTATAACTTAGCACAACCCAGGAAAACAATGGTAATCAATTCCAGTCATGTAATGTAACTCTTGCATAATTTAGAACAGTGGTTCCCAACGTAAATTACCCCACTGGGATAATGGCATCTATTTTGTAGGGTAATGAGACGCGATCCAGAAATTATACAAAATAATATTGTGATAATCCAGAAGTTATAAAAAATAATATCTTATTTGGGGTAATGGAGCTGGATTAGAATCGGGTTTTGGGTAACCATACAAAAAAAAAGGTTGGGAACTACTGATTTAGAATATAGCTTCCTTTGAATAATACCAAAGAAAACTTCTTCATACGCAAATATTTTTTGAAAGTTATTTCGATATGAATAAAGTACAATTTCTTTATAATTTTTTATAATTTTCTTTTAAAGTTATTTCGATATGACTAGAATATAATTTTTTAATAATTTTTTTAATTTTTTATAATTTTTTTAAAAGTTATTTCGATATGAATAGAATAGAATTTTTTTTATAAATATACTGAAAAATTCAAACATAATCATTGACCCCTAAAGGATTATGCCATCATCAATAAACAGCCAGCAGTAATACGCTTTACCAACAATAAGGATGAATTATCAGTTACACCCAGATTCAACGCAAGAGAAGCTTCACTAGAGAAAAATGTGTAATGTATAGCATAAAATGTATGTAGGTGTATAATATTATTATAACATGCTGCATGTTGTTATAATAATGTTATACACTTACATACTATCTAGGATAGTATGTAGGTGTATAACATTTAACTTTAACGTATAACTTTCATGTGTCACTAGACCCACTAGGCTAGGCTACAGAAATACAAAATAATGCATTAGAATTAGATGCATTAGGTGCATTTTTTTTAAATCATGCACCATGATTTTAAAAAATGTTCACTAGTGTCAGATTATTTAGAGGTATGGTCTTGTTAAAGTAAAAAAAGTGACGAAACGCCGTTCTGTCTAAAAAAAAGGGGGCAGGAACGCCATTTCGCCCCTACTACACCAATGCTTTCTGCCATTTCTGATTGGGGCAGAAAAAACCTTGTAGCTTTCAATACCTCAAAAACTCAGGTCATTCATCTGTCTACTTGTCATAATCTTTCACACGACTATTCTCTTACCTTCAACAATACACAGCTCAATCCAGAGGGAGGCATATCAGTATTTCACGAACATGCCTCCCTCTGGCTTTTTCCAAAAAACATGTAGCAATACCAGTTCCACCTTCTCTTGATTGGTATACTGAGCCAGCAGGGTATTTTCTTTCCTGAAATATGTAAAACTGACATTAGAAATGTTTGTTTCACTTTAAAAATATAATGTCTATTTTCCCTATAAGTCCAGTTTCTGGGACACCCTATATATATATATATATATATATATATATATATATATATATATATATATAATATACAGGGTGTTTCAGGAGGAAAGGTCAATACTTCGGGAGGTAATAGTATCGGTCATTGTGAGAAAAAAAGTTCATATGAACATGTGTCTAATTCTGAATGGTTATGGAGATAGAGCTGTTTGAATCTGATGCGCGCTCAGCTCTTCCTCCCCCTTCCCTCCCCTATAACCTTGAACCATGTAAGCTGTAATGTAAGCATGTAACATAAGCCAATCGACAGCTGACTGTTGTGAGTGACATTGTTTGGTGTTTGAAGCAGTGTTAAGAATGCCACACACCTTCACACATGCCGAATATGCAGATATGGCGTATGTCTACGGTTTTTGCGATGGAAGTGCAACAGCTGCTGTTGTAGTATACCGTCGACGGTTTCCGAACCGCAGAATTCCGGATCGAAGTGTGTTTACCAGGGTTTTCAACACATTGAGTGAGATTGGTGCACTTCCCAGCGCTCATGTTTCATCTGAACGTGCTGAAGGTCAACAAGATGTGGATGAAGTGGAAAACATTCTTCAGTTGGTATAGCGTAGTCCTACTACTAGCTCACGAAAAATTTCTACACGTCTCGGTGTACCACACACAAGAGTATGGCGAACATTATGTGAGGAAGGCTTGCATCCATATCATGTACAGCGTGTACAACACCTTCAACCAGGAGACGCTGCCATGCGACTGGAATTTTGAAATTGGGTAAATGCTAATCGCCGATTGCTTCGATTAATACTGTTCACTGATGAAGCTACTTTCACCCGTGACGGTATCAACAACACTCGTAACTCTCATCGGTGGTCAGACGAAAATCCAAATGCCACTGTGGAAACAAATTTTCAACATCGCTGCTCTGCCAATGTGTGGTGCGGTATCATCGATGATCAGCTGATTGGCCCTGTTACTTTAGAGAATCGTCTTACGGGACGAAGTTACCTAGAATTTCTGCAAAATGAATTGCCAGGACTATTGGAGGATGTTCCTTTGGCTACACGCACTGGTATGTACTTTCAGCATGACGGAGTTCCTCCACATTCTACCCGTCTGGTGATGCAATACCTAAATCAAACTTTCCCTGGTCGATGGATCGGCCGCGGTGGTCCCATTCAATGGCCACCAAGGTCTCCAGACCTCTCTCCGTTAGATTATTGTTTGTGGGGGTGGATGAAAAGTCAAGTTTACAAAGGAAAGGTGGATACACGAGACGAATTGCTCGCGCGCATTTTGGATGTTGCTGCCGGCATAAAGGAACGTCAAGATCAACTCAGACGAACAACACGCGATCTTCGCACACGAGTTGCAAAGTGCACTGAGGTTGACGGTGGGATTTTCGAAAACGTATTGTAAACTGTAACAAATTTGTCATTTCTGTATCTGATACCATTCAAAATGCCAATGTTTAAACATTAAATGTTAGAAACAGTAATTGGTTTCTCTTTCTTGATTACCATTAACAATGCTTTTGTATTTATAGATTCAAACAGCTTTATCTCCGTAACCATTCAGAATTAGACACATGTTCATATGAACTTTTTTCTCACAATGACCGATACTATCACCTCCCGAAGTATTGACCTTAACTCCTGAAACACCCTGTATATATATATATATTATATATATATATATATATATATATATAATATATATAATGATAAAAATGTAATATCTGTATCATATCTTTATTGGGAAACAAAAGCGAAAATTTTTTTTTATTTTTAATTTGATAACGAATGAATTGTTCTGAATAAAAAGGCCTTTAATTAATTCACTGAAAAATGATTCGTCAAAACTGTGAACTAAAAAGGAAAATAATGTTATATATACTGCGCAGTGAAATTTTAAAATTGTCTTTTAGCATTTATTGTTAGAAAATATTTTTTTCTCGAGTCTTCCATTATATGTACCTAACCTAACTTAGGTTATGTTAACCTAACCTAACTTAATCTAATCATAAATAAAACTTGCTGATAATATAATCAGTTGGGAGAGTCATAAACTGGCATATCGGTTAGGGCCCGTTAGGCCAACCTTATAACAAATTAGGGGGTGCCTAATTAACGAATCTAGCAAAGAGGGTCCTCTAATACAAAGGGTAAGTTAGGAAAGTTGTATCTCATCTTTCCCAAGTGATACTCCAACCAAGACCGAGACAATGTATCTCCAGTCAAAGGCAAAATGACAGATAAACCCCATTTTCTGAGAATATACAAACAAGGCTAAAATGAACTATAAATGCAGCTAGACAAAACTATCATCCATCCAGATTTGTAGACACTTTATCGACATTCTATTAACCTAACTTAATTCAACCCTAAAGAAACTTGTCGGTGAAATGTCACACGTAGAGAGTAACATTAGCCCGAACCCTGTCCAGGGCTTCGTCTTAGCCAATGTCGTAACACCACTTCCCGTCGATCAGCGAAGTTGAAACGACACTGGGTGTAGGTCGTAGTTGAATAGGGAACCGTCCTTTGCCTCTAGATTATGCAGCGACCCGCAGTTCGGCTCCACGTAAAGCTGTAGGTCCCCTCGTCATATGATCTTAGATATTACGAAGGAGATTAAACAACACCATCAAACAAACCGAACCTGGCCACTGTCCAGCCACCCCCTCATCACTTCATAAAATTACAAAAAACAACAACTGAAAACTCTTGTCTTTCTAGTTTTATAAAATAATAAGTGTAAAATTAAGTGTTAGGTCTTTCTCAAAGATATACAATACTTACAGAAAGTGAACATTCATTTAGGCCCTGGATCGGTGAAGCTGTTAGGAACTTTCAATCACGTCACAATCAATAATACCCTGCTTGGTTAACTCTTTTGAAGCCATATCCCTCATCTAAAAATGCTTTGAATACTAAATATACAGGGTGTCCCGTAAGTCTGGACCCATAGGGAAAAATAATAAAATTACAAAATAGTCCAAAAATTTATTTATAATATATTTTTTTATTATTTTTATTATTATTTTTATTATTTTTTTATTATGATCTTACTCCGCTGGAGTTTTATTTGTGGGGCCACTTGAAAGCCAAAGTGTACGAGGTCAAACTTCAGAACATTTTCCACCTTAAAGCACGCATTGTGGAGGCGTGTCAAGAAATTTCTGCGACTGTGATTCAGAAAGTGCTGTCGCAGTGGAGATTGCGTCTTCAACTATGTGTGCGACACAACAGCGGACACTTTGAACAGATTATGTAAAAATTTTTGGACTATTTTGTAATTTTATTATTTTTCCCTATGGGTCCAGACTTACGGGACACCCTGTACAATAAATATACAGTATACTAAGTATACAATAAATCGTTTATTTTAAAATTATGTAAAATTTTTAAAATTTTGATAGTTGTTGTTGTTCGTTATCACTATTACTATCACTTGCCACTTTCAGAAAATAAAAAATGAAAATATTGTACAGTACAGTAAAACTTTGTAACTTGTATTCTTTTCTGAATAAAGATTTTGAATTTTATTTGAATATCTCATTAGAATCATGATTAAAGTGTAAATATTGTATAAAATCCAATGAAAACATCAAAATGCGGGTAGTTCACTAATAATCCAACGAGAATTAGGCCGCTAGTGACATTGAATTTAAAATTTTCAAAATTAGGTCAGGTTATGGTGGTGAAGTAGCTTTTGTATTTAATTGGAAGTATTTACGTTCGCGTCGAATTATTTCCAGTTAAGTTTCCGTTAGCATTTGACACGTTAAAATAGATAATATATCATATTTTGAGTCTGGTCCTGTCGTTTCTTTCAATAATGTTATTTCATCAAATGTCAGAACAGCCATCAATCACTGAGAATCGTATTAAAATAATTCATTCATATTCACTCTGAAGTTATTCTACGCCAGGCATGCTATTAAGAACACCCACACACCGACACAAACGTACATATATGTATCTCCGTTTAGTGGTTTCCTTGCTTTGAAGCGCAACTTTAACCAGAAGAAAAGAATCGAAGTTCCAAATGTTTCGGAATCAGTTTTCTATCTTCATAAGATTAGATGTTCACAAAGTTCATCTAATTTTTTTTGTATTTTGAAACCTTTCTTCAGTTTTATCACTAATTTCTGAGATTTGGAGAGTGGTCCAGTCATCTCTTCTTAAAATGACGTCAGTGATTGATTTGCTTGCTAAGAAGCGCAACTTTAACAGGTATAGGAGACCCAAACCTTTGAACATCATTTGCATATTGAGAAAGTTCAAATAATTATTTTCTGTTGAAGATGGAAAATAGTTTTTCCGTATATATATATATATATATATATATATATATATATATATATATATAAGGGCTATGTCGTGGCCAATGTCGTAACACCGCTTCCTGGAGATCAGCGAAGTTAAGCGACATTGGGTCTGGGTGGTAGTTGGATGGGAGACCGTCCTCTGCGCCAAGATTATGTAGCGACCCGTGGTTCGGATCCCACGGAAAGCTGTAGGTCCCCTCCGTCATATGACCTTAGATGTTTTGAAGGAAATTAAATAACCCCAATAAAAAAAATATATCATACTGTATATATACAGTATATATATATATACTAAAATTTTCGACATCGCTACTGTCGGAAGACATCAATATATGATTCCCAAAGAGAAAAGTGCCTTAGTGTATACTTCATCTGTAATATCCTTCCTAAATTTTCCTTTCTTTCAGCTTCTCTAAAGTTTTGTTGCCTTCTCTTCATAGTCGAATTTCTAATCATGTCTCATACTTCCCTGAAAGACGTTCCAAGCCTTTTAGAACTGTTACGAGATAAACATGAAGACGATGGTGAATTTTTTAATCTATGACATATTGTCTCCGAGAGTGCTTATTACAATATAAATGACATAGGTTCCGACCATGTATGATAAATTTCATTAATAAGTTTATGATTTTAATTCTGAACATAAGAAGCATTCCTGCTAATTTTGAAGAGCTACAAAATTCATTACGATTAATGGGAACACAATTCTCTGTCATAGTCCTTACGAAAAACATACATAAAAGAAACAACTAATGACTTATACCCTTTGGATGGGTACAAATGTTTTTAGATATATCGTGACGGCAGAGAAGGGGAGAGGTTTCAATTTACATACATAAATCCATTCCATGTACAAAAATCACTGATCTTACATTAATGTTCGACTCTAATGAATGAAACATGGGTCATAAATATACTTCTGCTCGGGATTTTTGACCAATTCGGCTGTGTCTAATCGTTAAATGAGGTCATAAAATCCTGGAGACAGATCGCGTAAAAGAAAAAGTCAGAAAAATAATTGAAAATTTTGAAAATTTGAAATAGAAATTAGACTCACTATAGGTCCGAAGTCCTCGAAGGGGCTGACGACGTAAATGAAAAATTTATTAATTTCTCAGACATATATGATTCATTCAACGAGCTTTGTCCTTTGTCCTCTTACTACTATTAACACGCCCAAAAAAAGGCAAAATAAGCCTTGGTTACGTAAACCTCCCCAAAAAGCTACACGGCAAAAATTTAATCTATAAACACGTTAAAAAAAGGACAATATCCCAAGAAATTTACACCAGTTATAGTTACAAACTAAATACCCTAATCAAAATGGCAAAATCAGGGTACTACAGCAATAAATTTACATTACTTGTGATTGTTCATCTCTTATCTCTCATGTCTAATATTGATTTGTATGGTATTGGTATAATACCTTCAATAATGACTTTGCATTTGTTATATCAATAAAAATAACTTAAGATTAATACATACCCTAATTAATAAAACTAGTATACAAATAAATTGTTGTTTGGAAACTTTGTATTTTTTTAGTCCCTACCCAATAAAATTATAGAAAACTACTTGTTTTTATCCATCACATCACTGTTCTCCAGAATTAGGCAATCATTATTTGGACCAATATGTATATATAAACTCAAATATACCTCATTCTATGAAGTAGAAAGCTTCATTTCTTGTCTGCTAAAACACTAATTTGTTTGGTTTTTATTAAGTTTTTGATTTCCTGTTTCAGATTCTATAATTGTGCAAAGTCACGGATTCACGGATTTACTTCACGCATTCAAGAATTCACTTCATAGATTCACGGATTCACTTCACCAACAATGTCTAAGTCCCGTTCTTGCAAGAACCACCCAGATTTGTTTTGTTATATATGTGGTAATTTCCAATCAGTAAAGCAAAAGCAGAATATCTCAGAATTTGTAAGAAAATCATATCTCGCTTATTTCGGTGTAAAGCTTGGTGATCAGGATAAGTCATGGGCTCCGCATAGTGTATGCCGATCATGTGTGGAGAATTTGAAGCAATGGATTCAAAGCAAAAGGAACCTATGGTTTGGCGTGAGCACAAAGATCATACCCAAGACTATTATTTCTGTATGTGTAATATCAAGGGATTCAGGTCCAAGAATAAATCATCCATTGTGTATCCATCATTACCATCTGCCATCCGTCCTGTTCCACACAGTGATGATGTTCCCATTCCTGCATGCCCCAAGGAATTTGATGAAGTTTCTGAATCTGATACAGAACGTAGCGATTACAGTGACTTTGAAATTCATGATAAGAGCTATAATGACTCAGTTATTCACTCAGACAGAACTGAATGATTTTGTACGAGATCTTGACCTACCGAAAGATGCTGCCCAACTCTTGAGATCCAGGCTGAGTGAAAGAAATTTACTGGCTGCTGGAACTTCATATTCCCGGTACAGGAGCAGAGAACAAGAATTTATTCAATTCTTCTCTATGTATAGTTTTCTAGTATTCTATACTGACATACCTGGTCTTATGAATACTATGGCACAGACCGTGATCAACATAGTGGAGAGTGTTCACTGACAGTTCAAAGTCAAGTCTAAAAGCTGTTTTGTTGCATAATGGCAATCAATTGGCATCCATCCCCATTGGCCACTCTGTCCACATGAAAGAAAATTATGACATGAAATTCCTTCTAGATAAAATAAAATATGGTGATCATAACTGGATCATTTGTGGAGATTTGAAGGATATCCGTGCTTCTTGGCCAACAATCTGGATATACAAAGGTGCTTTGCTTCATATGTGAGTGGGACAGCAGAGCAAAGGATTGGTCCCAAAGAACTAACTTAACACCAGGCAGGAAAAATGTTACCAACGAACCTCTTGTGCCACCTGCAAAAGTGTTGCTACCACCATTACACATTAAACTGGTGCTAATGAAGCAATTTGTACAGGCTTTGAATAGAAATGGCAACTGTTTCAAATACATTTCTGACCAATTCTTTTCTCTAAGTGAAGAGAAAATAAAAGCTGGGGTGTTCGATGGCCCTCAAATACAAAAACTAATGAAAGATGACAACTTTCTTGATTCAATGTGAAATGTGGAGAAAGCGGCTTGGATATCATTAAAAAATGTTGTTGAAAATTTTCTTAGAAACCATAAAGCCAAAGACTATAGAAAATTGTTAACTACATGTTGAAATGCTATGAAAAACTTGGTCGCATTTGATGACAAACTATCCTTTCGTCAACATATTGAAAATATAGATCATAAGCTATCGAAATTCTCGTTTATATTAACAAAATTACATTTCCTGCCCACAAATGCACTTAAAACGCTATACTTCTCTCTAGTTTATTCACATCTCGCATACAATATTCCCGCATATAGACGTGCGTGTGATTACACCATCAACCCTTTAATCATAAACCAGAAGAGAATTACTAGAAAAATAAACAACAGTGATTATTATGCTCATCTATCAGGAATCCTCAAGCAACTACATATATTAAAATTGAAAGGCATATTTGAATACAGATATGCTCCCTAATGTTCAGAGTTACAAAACAATCTGCTCCGACCATATTAATCGAGAATATAGTGAACAATCAGATAGTTACGAACATCAAACAAAGTACATGGAGAGTGAATATATTTCAAAAGCAAATTATACTCCTCAATGTAGTAGAAATTCTTACACTTAATTAGTGGTGTAATTATGGAACAATCTACCGAATGAATTGAAAACAATCAACTCTCTCATCTTTTCTAAAGCAATTAAAACTTAACAAATTCCAAAGTTACTGAAGACATTCCTTTCTTTCTCCTTGCTAAAATTCTCGTCATCCTTCTTCTAAAAATTTCTTCTATCACTTTTCACCACATTTCACATTTCATTATTCTTTGTACTAAGCGTCTAGTGAAAGTACATGTCCTACTCTAGAAGTTCCTTACGGTTTTATATTGGTTTCATTATTCGTTGTATTTAGCTGCTAAGTATATGTCCTAGTCTGTAAGTTTCCTTTAGTATGTTAAGTCTATTACAAAAATCTATAAAAATCTTGTAATCGTATCTATTATATAATTATATCTATTTAGTAGATTTCGGACCTGTAAAGTGATCACGCTCGCTAAAGGCAGTCTACAACTGTATACATCATATGTATTTAATAATAAAATTATATACTCATCTATGAAAACTGTATATATATTTATAAATAAATAAAAATATAAAACATAAAAAATATATATAAAGAAGAACCAAAGGTGTGAATATCAACATTTATTTTCCAAACGCTTCGGAAAAAACTGTTTTCCATCTTCGAAAGAAAATAATTTGAACTTTTTCGACATCTGTAATCAAATGTAAACGACTTTCAAAGGTTTGGTTTTCTCCTACCTGTTAAAGTTGCGTTTCTAAGCAAGCAAATCAATCAATGAAGTCTATATATATATATATATATATATATATATATATATATATATATATATATATATATTATATATATATATATATATATAATACACACACACACACACACACACACACAAAAGGTGCTCGCCACTACCTCTTGAATAGGAGGTGAGGCCGCTAGCCACTACATTACGACGGGATAAAAGTTAACACAACCTCTCATACATTCAGCGCAGTTTCTTAAGGCTTTGGGGAAGTGGGGGTGGGGGTAAGGGGAAGCATTGTGATGAAACGAATAGAGGATGGAAATTAGAAATTTCTCTCTTTCGTGATTCTTTAGAATGTTTATTTGTGAGGCAAGCAAATCAATTTGTGAGGCAAGCAAATCAATCAATCAAGTCATTATATATATATATATATGAAAATTATTTCACGAAAGTAACACGTGAAAAATATTTATGATGAATAAAACCACGAAGGAAAGGAAACACAGATGGTGCTCAAGCGCTTTCGTCTAATGACATCCTCAGGAACACTGAAGTACATATAGAATTAAAGCCTATATATAGGTTACAGAAAGAGAAAAAAAAAATATATATATATATATATATACACAATAAACGGAGAAACGAAATTAAAGGATTGTGGAAGGGGGCACACAAATTTATAAGGAAAAACTATCGATTTTTAGCACAAGATTAAGATTTGTTTCCAAACAATGTTATAGATAAAAAAAAAAATATATATATATATATATAATAAAATTAAAATAAAATATATAATACAAATTTATACTGGAAATCTGCCCAAGTTTTAGCACTCTGCTCTTTTTGTATATAAAAATTGAACAATTATCGATTTTAGCACAAGATTAAAAGATTTGTTTCCAAACAATGTTATAGATAAAGAAATATATATATATATATAGTATATATATATATATATATATATATATATATTATATATATATATATATATATATATATATATATATATATATATATATATATATATACAAATTTATACTGGAAATCTGCCCGGGTTTTAGCACTCTGCCCTATTTTTTTGTATATAAAAATTGAAAAATAAAAGTTATTAGGGTGGCATACAAATTTTACCAAAGATTTAGCGTTCTACCTTTCTTATCTAAATCTGTTCTGAAGGAATTCAAAACAACAGGATCGAGTTGAAAGACCTTTGCTTATGTTGAAGTTATTTGTTAGTTGGATAATGGCAGACTCAAGAATATTTCTATTAACAATGTTGCTAGAGTGGAATAAAACTGAAGCATTATTAGAATATAGAATAGAATAGAATAACCTTTATTAATAATAAAATAAATACAGTAGTCTTTTTACAACTTACAATTTTTACAATGACATAAATAATTGTGAAGCTCGACTATTTATTTTTTTTATTTTTAATTTGGCCCTTAAGCTTTAGGCTTTACTGGGCTCTCATTAAAAATAAGCAGCTAGCTGTTATAAATTAATAATAATAAAATAAATAAATAAGCAAATAAGTATTATTAATAGTTAAAGCCTGTATTTCAATATTAAACAATATTAATGGACAATATAAAACATTATTAGTGGACATTAATCCAAGATTTTTGTTAGTATCCCATTATTAATCGGGATTTTAACTTGGTTTTAAACAAATTTACATTCGCAATATTTTTTATATCGGCATGCAAGTCATTCCATAGTTTCAATCCAATGAAAATGGGTAGTTTTTGAGATGAAGACAATCTAAATTGAGGTATAACAATCTTTGATCTATTTCTGGTCTGATACGGGTGGATTTCTTGATGAGTTACAAAATATCTATTTACCCATTGCAAATTAATGATTTTGCTCTTACACTTGTAAATAAAAATAAAATGTGCCAGTTTGGTTATATCATTGAGCTTTAGTAGGTTTAGCTCTTTAAATAATGCACTAGAGTGATCAAGGAAATCAGCATCAGATAATAACCTTATTGCTCGTTTTTGGATGACAAAGATACTATTTAATGCGTTGTTAGCGGAGTTTCCCCAAACAAGGGTGCAGTATGTTATATAAGGAAGAAGAAGAGTATGATAAAGGGTCAATAAAACTTGTTTAGGGACTACATTTCTAAGTTTAAACATTATAGCAACGCTCCTTGAAATCTTTTTCGCGATATAATTTACATGATCACTCCATTGCAAATTCTTATCTAGCATTACACCAAGAAATTTTGTTACAGTACACTCCTTTATGGTGATTTCATTAACATTGAGTTCATCAAGATATACATTTCTTTTATTAGTAAAAATCATGAAATTTGTTTTACTGGTATTTAGGAAGAGTTTATTCGTGGTCAACCATTTCATTACACTGATGAATTCTGAATGAAATATATTCTTAGCTGTATTAACATCTTTGCAAGAAAAGGAGAGAGTTGTATCATCTGCAAACATTATGAAGTTCAGTATATCAGATGAACGTGGAAGGTCATTTATATATAATAAAAATAACAGTGGACCCAGCACTGAGCCCTGTGGCACACCATGTTTGACAAGCGCTTTAGTGGAGCAAACCTTATTTACTGAGACAAAATTATATCTATCGGACAAATAACTTTTAAACCAATCACTGATTGCCCCTCTAACGCCGTAACAATACAATTTATTAAGTAGAATATTATGGTCTATTACATCAAACGCCTTACTCAAATCCATAAATATTGACATCATTATTTCTTTGTTCTCCTTAGCTATATTTACATTTTCCATAAGATTTAAAATAGCCATTTCCGTTGTTCTATTATTACGGAAGCCATATTGATTTGGAGATAATAAATTGTAAGATTCTAAATATCGCTGCATTCTACTTTTTACAATTTTTTCGAAAACTTTGCTGAACACAGATAATGAACACACTGGCCTGTAATTTGTTGCTAGTGTAGGATCACCCCCTTTAAAAAGGGGTGTTATACAACCAGTTTTTAGCATTGATGGGAATATTCCTTTGGAAATACTGTGATTGATAATTTTAGCCAAAGTTACAGATATCTTATCTTTAACAAGTTTCAATATATATATATATTCCAATCAATACAGTGGGATAACTCTGACAAATGGACAAAAAGGGCACTGGACAATTGTCCTGTTCTAACGGAATATTGATGCTGTTTTATACGTGTGTGCAAATCCTTTCCCGTCTGACCTATGTAAAAGGAATCACATTGTTTACAACCAATTTTATAGATAATGCCTGAATTATTGGTAGGGCTATTTTTTACTATGATATTTTTCACAATATTGTTATATGAAAATACTACATAAATATCCAAAAGTTTAAATACATTAGCAATGCCTAAAAAGCCCGGGAAAAATGGAAGTACTAAAATGTTTTTTGACAAAGTACGAGTGTTATTATTGACGCGATAGAAAGTTCGTTTTGCCTTGTTGAGACAAGATTCCATAAACGCAGATGGATAACACAGATCACTTCCAATACCGTTGATTTTTTCTAATTCGGCATCGATGTATTCCGGACTGGCGATCCTAATGGCGCGGAAAAACATTGAAGAAAAAATGGCCTTCTTAGTCGGGGTGTCATGTCCCGAGTAAAAGTGTACGAAGGACAAATTGTTTTTTTTTTTCCGATAGATACTAAACTTAAAACCTGGGCTTTTTTTATGTACAGGCACATCCAAAAATGGGATTGAATTGTCTTGTTCCACTTCTAAAGTAAACTTAATAGAGGGGACTTGATCATTTAACTGAAGGAGGAAGTTATCCAGGTCACGATTCATGGGCCAGATACAAAAAATATCGTCGACGTACCGCAACCAAGGGATGCCAACCCCCAGGATTCTCGGAATGTAAGTAATTTCGAAAAACTCCATGTAAATATTGGAGAGGAGGGGCGACAAGGGGTTGCCCATGGCCATCCCAAAAACTTGTTGATAATACTCGTTATTGAAAGTGAATTTACAGTCTTTGATGCAAAGCTTAATAAGTTCCAAAACAATGTGTGAAGGTAGTGGCAGGTCATACTTATGTAATTCTTGGGAGAGAAAGTCAAGCATATCGTCAATCGGCACTTTTGTAAACAATGAACAAACGTCAAAACTGATCAATCTATCGTTAGTTTCAGTACGTGCATTATTCAATTTTTCAGTAAGATCCATGGAATTTTTTACATGTGAATCAGAGATAGTTCCAAGAATGGGGGACAAGACTTTGACAAGCCATTTGGAGAGTTTATAAGTAATAGAGCCCACCGAGCTAATAATAGGGCTCTATTACTTATAAACTCTCCAAATGGCTTGTCAAAGTCTTGTCCCCCATTCTTGGAACTATCTCTGATTCACATGTAAAAAATTCCATGGATCTTACTGAAAAATTGAATAATGCACGTACTGAAACTAACGATAGATTGATCAGTTTTGACGTTTGTTCATTGTTTACAAAAGTGCCGATTGACGATATGCTTGACTTTCTCTCCCAAGAATTACATAAGTATGACCTGCCACTATCTTCACACATTGTTTTGGAACTTATTAAGCTTTGCATCAAAGACTGTGAATTCACTTTCAATAACGAGTATTATCAACACGTTTTTGGGATGGCCATGGGCAACCCCTTGTCGCCCCTCCTCTCCAATATTTATATGGAGTTTTTCGAAATTACTTACATTCCGAGAATCCTGGGGGTTGGCATCCCTTGGTTGCGGTACGTCGACGATATTTTTTGTATCTGGCCCATGAATCGTGACCTGGATAACTTCCTCCTTCAGTTAAATGATCAAGTCCCCTCTATTAAGTTTACTTTAGAAGTGGAACAAGACAATTCAATCCAATTTTTGGATGTGCGTGTACATAGGGAAAGCCCAGGTTTTAAGTTTAGTATCTATCGGAAAAAAACAAACAATTTGTCCTACCTACACTTTTACTCGGGACATGACACCCCCACTAAGAAGGCCATTTTTTCTTCAATGTTTCTCCGCGCCCTTAGGATCGCCAGTCCGGAATACATCGATGCCGAATTAGAAAAAATCAACGGTATTGGAAGTGATCTGTGTTATCCATCTGCGTTTATGGAATCTTGTCTCAACAAGGCAAAACGAACTTTCTATCGCGTCAATAATAACACTCGTACTTTGTCAAAAAACATTTTAGTACTTCCATTTTTCCCGGGCTTTTTAGGCATTGCTAATGTATTTACACTTTTGGATATTAATGTAGTATTTTCATATAACAATATTGTGAAAAATATCATAGTAAAAAATAACCCTACCAATAATTCAGGCATTATCTATAAAATTGGTTGTAAACAATGTGATTCCTTTTACATAGGTCAGACGGGAAAGGATTTGCACACACGTATAAAACAGCATCAATATTCCGTTAGAACAGGACAATTGTCCAGTGCCATTTTTGTCCATTTGTCAGAGTTATCCCACTGTATTTATTGGAATAATGCTTCAGTTTTATTCCACTCTAGCAACATTGTTAATAGAAATATTCTTGAGTCTGCTATTATCCAACTAACAAATAACTTCAACATAAGCAAAGGTCTTTTTCAACTCGATCCTGTTGTTTTGAATTCCTTCAGAACAGATTTAGATAAGAAAGGTAGAACGCTAAATCTTTGGTAAAATTTGTATGCCACCCTAATAACTTTTATTTTTCAATTTTTATATATAAAAAAATAGGGCAGAGTGCTAAAACCCTGGCAGATTTCCAGTATAAATTTGTATATATATATATTTTTTTATCTATAACATTGTTTGGAAACAAATCTTTTAATCTTGTGCTAAAAATCGATAATTGTTCAATTTTTATATACAAAAAGAGCAGATTGCTAAAACTTGGGCAGATTTCCAGTATAAATTTGTATATATATATTTTATTTTTATTTTATATATATATATATATTTTTTTTTTATCTATAACATTGTTTGGAAACAAATCTTAATCTTGTGCTAAAAATCGATAGTTTTTCCTTATAAATTTGTGTGCCCCCTTCTACAATCCTTTAATTTCGTTTCTCCATTTATTGTATATATATATATTATATATATATTTTTTTTTCTCTTTCTGTAACCTATATATAGGCTGTAATTCTTTATGTACTTCAGTGTTCCTGAGGATGTCATTAGACGAAAGCGCTTGAGCACCATCTGTGTTTCCTTTCCTTCGTGGTTTTATTCATCATATATATATATATATATATATATATATATATATATATATATATATATATATATATACAGTATATATATATATATATATATATATATATATATATATATATATATATATATATATATATATATACACACATACACACAAAAGGTGCTCACCACTACCTCTTGAATAGAAGGTGAGGACGCTAGCCACTACATTACGACGGGATAAAAGTTAACACAACCTCTCATACATTCAGCGCAGTTTCTTAAGGCTTTGGGGAAGTGGGGGTGGGGGTAAGGGGAAGCATTGTGATGAAACGAATAGAGGATGGAAATTAGAAATTTCTCTCCTTCGTGGTTCTTTTGAATGCTTATTTGTTGTTATAATAATAATTGAAAATAATGTAATTTGAATTCAAAACCCGACAGTAAAAGTGTCTGCATTGCCATCGCCATACTTAGGTTTTATTGTACTTAATATTTGATTAATTTTTGTATTAAACATGTATTTAATTAATCATATGTTCCGATGTAATTATTTGAATTCATGGAATTTTTTATTTATGAACTAGATAGTGGTACAATAGTGTGTGTATATGAGGCCTCCGGAGCAGGAGTGACGAAGCTGCCATATGTTCGAAAATCTGTTTTCTGTATCACCATTTTCTTCTGGCCTTTGTCTATGCAGTGAATAATACACACCTACCGATACTTCGTCACTAATACCTCTGAAATTATACACAGCATAAACAAAGGCCAGAAGAAAATGGTGATACAGAAAACAGATTTTCGAACATATGGCAGCTTCGTCACTCCTACTCCGGAGGCCTCATTACTCATAGTCGATCAAGGCTGGGCAATTCTAAGGGTTTACAGATCGAAGTTATGGAGACTCGATTGATGTGAAGCCATTCAAGTCTGTTTAAACGATCCACTTCGTTCTTAACCCGCTTGCAACCTACTTGGGGCCCGATCGAGAATTGGTTTCTTGTCGAGGAACTAACGCTCAGCTACGCCAGCGTATTTCCCCGAACCTGTCCACTCATCCGCAAATTTTCTTTCCGCGTAGAAGTAACCATACCCCTTACTTGACCGAGGTTGCCTTCCATTCCTTGCTAGGTTATTGTGTACTGCCGTATCCTCATTATATTTTTTCATACAACTTTTGGGTTGTAATAAACTTAAGTTAATTTGACTGCCGTTATTGTTCTGATAATTTAGTAATTATTGAGTATATTGGTCAGCAATTAAAGAGGAGTCATCCCATGTGAGTTGTGCAAATTCGCAAACGTAGTTCTTAAGGGAGCCTCCCGCAGGACTCGTTGGTGTTTGAGGGTTTAAGATCGCCGCCTTCTGGTCCAAAAGAAACCATTCGAGTGCGCTTGAGTATCGTTGGAGGAGTAATTCCCGCAGACTTGGAATCCCTGTGCCCCAGTTGCGGGTACAACGATAGCGGGTAGATTAAAAGGGTCATTTGATCCCCCCCGTACACGACAACACTGCTGACATTCCCTGAACTTTTTTCATTCAAGTTCAACACGCTTGCCAAAAGTGAAATCTTTTACAGTTTGTAAATTGCACCTTAGGCTTAGATGGAATTTCAAGACCTAATTTTCTTTTTACATCGCATTCCGTCTACAATTGGCAAAATGAATTCTGATTCAACTCAATGAGTAAATGAATGCCTTCTCACTCAGTCTCTTTATTTCGACAGAAAAAAGTTAATTTCATCCGGAAAATCTGGTGAATTTTTAATTAATGTTGAAGGCGTTGTATAGTGTATGTAACTAAGGTTAGAATAAACTAATCAGCGGGAAAACTAAGTCTATTGTCCAGAACAGGAGTGTGTGTGTGTGTGTGTGTGTGTGTGTGTCCGTCCGCGGGCGTGTAGGCAACTGAGCATAACTGAGATCGAGTGTGTGATCATTCATATTTTTAGCAGACATGTTAACTCTCACGGATTTTCCGTGAGACTCACGGATTTTAAGTCTCAAACTCCCTTATGTGGGATGTTTCCAGTTATCAAAATCAGGGAAAATTTCACAGATTTTCATACTTCAAGGTTGACGTCTCTGATTTAGTGGGGTAATTTACTTTGTAAGGGAACACTTCTGGTACCCCAGAATATTAAAAGAAATATTAAAAAATATAGAAATTTTTTTTATCTGTAAAAAGGCATGTTGTCCTGATTAAGTCAGGTTAGGGAGTTACCTCACTATTTAATAACAACAGAAAACATTCTTTAAGCCCTTACTTATGTTCTAAATACTTACCGCGCCCTTTTCGGTCTGATAACACTAAGTTCATTTCAGGTTAGGTTAGGTTAGGTTAATTAGTTTTTAAATATATGGATTTAAAAAAGTCAGTATCTCGCTCATGCGGAAATGTGTGTGTGTGTGTGTGTGTGTGTGTGTGAGAGAGAGACGGGGGGGGGAAGCTATATAAGGCAGTTTAAATAAAGTGCTTCCCATAAGTCCTCCTTTTGTTTCATAATAAATTCAAAAAACTTTTTTATTTTTCCCTCTGCAAAATGGTTTCCATAACAAAGTACTCAAACTGGAATTAGAACCTGTGAAGCTTTCATCGTGCTTTACAATATATTATTAAAACCTCTTTTAACATTTTCTCCTGAAAAAGTTAAAAGCTTCAAAAGATGAATTTTGGAAGATAATGAATAAAAGGACTTGTTTTGCTGGGATGATAATTCAATAATGGTAACTCTCTTGATTGTTTAACTTTTTTTGTAACGGCAAAGGTCGTGTGACGGAGGAGACCTATATACGCCTTTACGCGGGATCCGAACCATTCATTACATCATCTGAATACAGAGAAGGACGGTTACCCATCTAATTACTGACCAGACCCACTGTCGCTTAACTTTGCTTATCTGACGGGAAGCGGTATTGCAACGGGATCACTACGTAACCCGGCTGATAGCTCATATACAATAATCCTCTATTATTATTATTCATTATTCATTATTTCATTCAATTTTTAATGAAAAATGTTGATAAAAAATAAGTTAATGAAACTGAAGGTGTTTATTTATTTATTAATGATTTTCAGAAAACGAATTCAAACTGTTTCGCTCTCTGGAACTTTTAAACAACAAACTAAATGTCATCTCGATATCAAATAGTTGGCAGATGTACGACGATTTTTGATGTTTCTATTTGAAATGGATGTTGCGAATGAATCTGCATTTCGTTGCCTCGCTGCGAGTTTATTATGCTATCGAACCTTTTCATTTAAAGCTTAAATGTTGATTTATTTATAATAATTATAATTTAAAACTAATAAAAAAAAAATAACGTTCTTTTGGACCTATTTTCATTGGCTCGACATTTTAATGACACCCTAACTTACCACCTTACCCAGGGTTGGCCTGATTGTACCCGACACAGTTGTCCCCAGTGGTTTTTTTCAGAAAAAGCCCACCTGAAAAACTAATTAAAACCGACTCAAGCGGGTTTTTTCAGATATTTTAAAACAATGAGTTACTGTAATAAGCTAATAAAAATAACATAACAGTCAATACCATGTATTTGAGAGTCATTGCACTCGTGTAGGAATTTGTTTCATTAAATAAATAACAAAAGCACAAAGCTCAGCTCAACTTCACTTTATTTTTAATTAAAACTGAACTCCAAAATATTTCATTTTATTAAATGAAGTGACCTGTAAAAGTAATAAACTAGGTAATTAAATTTTGATAGTAAACCGACTGGAATGTCTGCCTGGAAATCTGGAAGGGATTTCTGTAATTTGCGGGGGTCAATAGGCATCCGGAAGGTACTAATTAGTAGTTTTGAACAAGCCAGGAAAGGCCTAGCAAGCCTCTGGTGGCTTTCTTTTGCTCAAGTACAACGCAGAGAGCCTCGGAACGGACGGACCACGGTTACGACTTTGGCGCGAAAACGGACTTTCTTTTGGATCGCTACAATAAATGTCGGAACACTTAGAGATAAATGCGAAGAAATAGTTGAGTTCATGGAATCGAAATCTATACATATTACGGGAATCGCAGAAACCAGATGGAGAGGTGAAGGAACCAATACTGCACAATGACTATAAGTGCATATACAAGGGCAGAGAAGAGGATACCAGATCGGGTGTGGCAATTATACTGTCCCCCCAATTTTCTGAACATGTTTTTGGAGTGATAATGAAGAGTGAGAGATTGATGGGAGTGACCCTGAGCCTAAACGGAGAGAGACTATCGGTAATCCAGGCATATGCACCGCAGAGTGGAAGATCACAGGAGGAAAAGGAAACTTTTTATGAGGATCTTCAGGGAATGATAGATGGGCTGCCTTATGGACCAAGAATTTTGATGGGAGACCTAAATGGCTATGTGGGTGGAGATCGAAACGGAAATGAAGACGTGATCGGGGCATTTGGTGTGGGGGAGAGAAATTTGGAAGGGGAAATGCTGGTAAATTTTTGTGCAAGAAATGTTCTTAGTATAATGAACACATCTTTTAAGCACCAGGAATCACATCTCTATACGTGGGATGGATGGAATAGTAGAACCGGAAATTATGATAAGAAGTCTCAGATAGACTTTATTGTGGTGGATAAAAAGTCATTGGTGAAAGATGTAAGAGTAGTACCATCTGTTTCTCTTGACTCGGATCATAGACTTGTTAAATTTTGCTTCCAGTACCACAAAATATAAAAAAGCCTAGAAGAAGAGTGTGCACGGAGAATATACCAGAAAAACTGGAAGAGATTAGAACTAGAACTGAGGAGGCTTTCGGACAAAGGGTAGCTACGGAAATAGCGGAGGAGGTTTGGGTTGAGTTTAGGAGAACGATGGAAGGAATACAGCGAGAGGTGATTGGAGAAAGGGTAGTTGGTGGGTCAAAAAAGAAAATGACAGCATGGTGGACCCAGGAGGTAAAGGAGGCAGTGACAAATAAGATAGGTGCTTTTAGGAGATGGCTTAAGGATAGAAATGAGCAAACAAGGCAAGAATATGTCCAAATGAGAAACTACACCAACGAAGTTAAAAGAAGAGCGAAACGCTCTGTGTGGGAGAAAATAGGTAGAGACTTAGAAGAGGATTTTCAAGGCTCGAAGAAGTTACTGTATAGCATGGCTAAGAAGTATAAAAATGGAGAAAGCAAGAAAACAACAGTGGCGATTAAAAATGCACATGGTGAAGTCCTCACTGATAAAAGCGAGGTGGCCGCACGCTGGAACGAATACTTTAGACAGCTTTTGAATAACGAGAACCAATATGATGAGGTGAGACGGGAGGAGCGGGTAAATCATGAGGAGCATGAGGTGGACAGAGAGATCACTAGAGAGGAGGTTATTCAAGTACTAAAGAGGATGAAGAATAATAAAGCTCCCGGTCCGGATGCAATTGTCACAGAAACACTAAAAGCAGCTGGTGATCCTGCTGTGGACTGGCTGCTAAGCATTTTCCGGGTGGTGTGGTCGCAGGGAATTGTACCGGCAGAATTGGGCAGAGCAATTATATGTCCTATATATCAAAAGAAGGGAAGTGAGCAGGAATGTCAAAACTACCGTGGCATATCTTTGATGTGTCATGTGGAGAAAATATATGAAAGGATTTTGGAACAGAGAATACGAAATATACTGGAACCTGGGTTACTGGAGTATCAATGTGGCTTTCGTGCAGGCCGGAGTACTATAGATCAAATTTCAGCCATAAGACAATATCTTGAGAAGAGCCGAGAATTCAATTTGGACCGCTTCATATGTTTTTTGGATCTGGAGAAGGCATTTGATAGTGTGCCCAGGGAGAAGCTGTGGGTGGTTTTGAGTGAAAGAGTGCCACCCAAGCTTCTGAGAGCAGTAATGAGCACCTATAGGGTCTTCCAGAGCACGGGGATGGGATCGGAGGAGTGGTTTGATGTAAGTACAGGAGTTAAACAAGGGAGTGTTCTGTCACCCACTTTATTTATTGCCTACATCAACAGGGTTATGGAACACATAACTGAGAAAATTGAAGAGGAAATAGAAATTTTTGGATATGCTGATGATGTGGCTGTTGGGACTAACACAGCACAATCCATGGAGAGAATTATGCAGAGGTGGGATGAAATATTGAGAGAGTATGGACTGAAACTGAATTATGATAAAACTGAATATATGGTGGTAACGAGGGGAGCGAACGAGGATGGAATCTTTGTTGGGGGAAGGGAAATGAAAAGGACGGACACATTTAAATACCTTGGTAGTGTGATAGCAAATGATGCGGGTATGGATGCAGAGGTGAATGAAAGAATTGCTAAATATAGCAGAAATGTTTCCTTCCTGTACCCCCTATTGAAAGATCAAAACATCCCTAAAAAGGTAAAGACGCATATATACTCAACAATATTGAAACCAATCTTACTATACGGCAGCGAGACTTGGGCCCTAACCACAAGGACGAGGGGAAAACTGCAAGCAGCTGAAATGAGGGTCCTGAGATTGATAGGAGTAAGTAGACTGGATAAAATAAGGAACACTGAAATAAGAAGGCGATTGGGTGTAACTTCGGTTAATGAGAATATAGAGGAACCAACTGAGATGGTACGGGCATGCCCAACGAATGCCGATGGAAAGGACAGCAAGAAGAATGCTGGAATGGGCCCCTCAAAACAGAAGACCAGTTGGAAGACCCAAGATCCGATGGATGGATAACATCAAGAGTGCTGTCGAGAAGTGTGGAATCAGTCTCCAACGGACGAACTTGATGTGTGGAGATCGTGAGGCATGGAGGAGTTTCGTCCGAGGGCTCCCAACTGAGAGACCGCTTTACGTCTACCAGGCGCCTGGTAAGAAAGAAAGCAATCATAGTTAAGTATTTATTTATTAAGCACTGGCACATCTCAAAGTAATCAAACTTCATCTTCATTCAGTTCATTTTCACTACACAAATATTTATGTATTTTGACCAGCTTTCCTGCTTTTTCTGTCACAAGCTTGTTGCGTAACTTGGACCAGATGTGTCCAAATGTTGAGAAAACTCTCTCAATGGCAGCTGAACTTCGGGTACAACTCAGTAGATGTTCACAAAAGTTGCAGAAATCTTCCATACCAATAGCATTTCTTTTTGTAGTTTGTACTTTCATCAATTGCCACCAAGTAGAGGAAGACTTTCTACACCTGTGGTTGAATGACTAGATTATTAAACATTGATACTGAGAAAGCTTTGAAGCTGAAAAAATTTGATTATACTGATATAATAATAAATCCCAGAATAAAGTATAAATACAATTTTTACTCAAAGCATTAATTAATTAAAATAAAACTAGAGTAGGTATTAAAATAATTAAGTAGCAGATGTACCATACTTAAAAATGTAACCAAATTTCATAGGTAGCTAAGTATACCTTATCAAGTGCAATAGCAACTTCCTTTAGCTGCTTCTGGAGGTGAAGGGCCTCTTTGTATAAGCCTGCATTGTTCAGGTAAGTGGCAATTTTTCCATCAATTTCTTGCTCAGTATTGATTTCTATGCATTTATAAAAAAAATTTATAAATGTGTCTACACAAGCTTCCTGCGAGTTCCACCGAGTATCGTTCGGTATTTGTGGCATTAGCCCTCCCTTGTCCTTCAGCCATCCCTGATTAACAAAATAAAAGGATTTGGAGAGAACATATTAAATATAGTAATATATATATTACAGCATCCGTCTTTCTCTCTCTACCAAGCTATCTGTATATAAACTTTATAAAGATTATCATTTTTATAAATATTTCCCAAAACATTCTATGCCCACATTGAAATGATATATGATACTTATATGTGGCTGGTGGTGACTGCGAAAATACTTGTGAATTTCGATTATGTGTTTTAATACACTATTAGGTGTAACTTCTTTCTCCAGGAGATTAAGGTAATGAGATGAACACCCATAGGTTAGAATGTTAGAACATTTCTCCTGAAGTAGTTCTTTCATGCGCTTCATTTTGCTCTCATTATCAGTACAGATTGCAAATACCTTGAAAATATGAGAAAGAGAAATAATCATAATATTGTAAGGATTTTATACATAGTACAGGGTGTCCATAAATGTTTACCCTGAAAACAGTATGCTCTCATGTTTTAATGACGAATCTTACATCCGTTTTCTTTTTACAGGTGATCTCGTACACGCATAGAATTTCTGTGCTGGTGTGTTTCGTCTACCGCATTCGCCGCTAGGAGCGCTGTAGTAGCTGTTCAGTTAAGATGGCGTCTGTGACAGAGAAGGCACAATGTGTTGTGTGGCTTGCAGAAACAAAATCTCCTGTCAGTGTTCAGCGAAGGTTCAGAACAAAGTATGGAAAGAATCCACCTGATGTCAAGTTAATTAAGTCGTGGATGAAAAAATTCTTGGAAACTGGAAACGTGGAAAAGGGAAAGAGCAGTGGTAGACCATCAGTTTCCGATGGGACGGTGGAAACACTAAGAACACTGTTTCCGCAACTGTGTACCTGGATATGCTCACCAATTACGCCATCCCCCAGCTGCAGGACAGGCAGCCAACTGTCATCTTCCAACAAGATGGGGCACCCCCTCATTGGGCGCATGTTGTTTGTGAAACTCTCGACGCAACATTTCCAAATCGATGAATTGGCAGGGACGGGCCAATCCCATGGCCCCCAAGATCACCAGACATTGCCCCGCTGGATTTCTTTCTCTGGGGTCATGTTAAAGATTTGGTTTATGCAACAGTTGTTCCAGATATCAGGACATTGCGAGAACGCATTACGGATGCAATTGCAACAGTTAACCCACAGATGTTGGAAAATGTGTGGCGTGAGTGTGAATACCGTTTAGACATTTTACGTGCCACTAGGGGTGCACATGTAGAAGCTTATTAAGTTCATTAACTATGTATCAAAACTTTGTATGTTTATCTACTTATGATTAAAACTGTGTTTGAATACGAGTGTTTATTTAAAAGTTATAGCATGCTTTAATCAGGTAATCATTTATTGACACCCTATATTATAGTGTTGTACTGGCGTAGTATTGTAAAGATTTTATAGTTACTTTATTTACTTGAGCTATTTTAATTAATAATCTCTCTAAAATTTTAATGAATTCAAATTACTCGCATCTTTGTTGTATTTCTGTTGGACCTCATTTATTGCAGCTATAGCAAATTCACAATAATATTCTGTTGTTTTCTTCTCTGATCCACAATCAGTCGTTGATAGCAGGAATGTTGAGCGACCAGTGTGGATTGAGGTGGCAATGATGGGATCATTCCGCACTGATGACCAACCATCTAGTAGCAGAGTTGTTGTAGCATTTGTTAAGTCATTACTCAGATTCTATTCTATTTCATCATGTACTTCAGTAAGAAGATCTCCTGCTAGGTCTCTTCTTGTTGGTACGCAATACCCAGGTCTTAACAGATTCATCATTTGTTTATAGTCTTTGCTGCTAGCAGCATTAAAAGCTATTGCATTGCTGTAGAAAAACTTGGCAACTTGTAGATCAAGCAGTTTCTTTTGTTTTTCTGTTGTCTTTATGACAAAATCGGTCATCTGAGGTTGGGTCAATCTTGACTTTAATAGAGTACTACAAATACTGCTTGATGGCGGGGAAATACAAAGATTTAGGTTTCTTCTTTGGAGGTTGAGAAGTAGAACAACTGTCAGGTCTGTTGACAGACACACCAGAAGGTGATGAAGGTGATGATAGAAGTGAATCAAATGATAGTTCAGAAAGTGATGATTCAGATGAAATATTTAATGCAACCTGATCATGAGTTGGAGGATTTTCATTTCTATTTATACATTTTCGTAAATGTGTTTTGATTCTCTCAATTTTAGAACTTAATTCCATTCCACAATGCATTTCACTTTTGAGCTTCCTTCAACTCGTATGACATCGGCTCACTCATGAGAAGATTTCCTACCACTTCCGGCAACAAATGGCATGGTTTCTTAAATTCTTAGTGTTAAATAAAAATAATTCAGTATAAATACTGGTAATACTAAGCTTTAGCTATTATATCTACGTTATATTTTTAAAAAAATCATTTATATGTATCTGTAACAAAATAGCAACAATCATTATCAACAACAATGAAAAAATACTGTATATAAGCACAAAAAATTTAAAGGGCAGTTTTTTAATTTTATTATACACTTTTCTTATATTAGCTATAGAAAATTCGAAAAAACCCGATTAAAAATAAATAAATAAATAAAACCCGAAAATACCTGATAAAACCCAGATGAGGTTGTTGTTTTTTTCAATAAAACCCAGTTTTTTCCAACCATGACCTTACCCGAGCATAACCTAACCTAATCTAACTTGATTTAACCCACGAGATGCCTTTTGAGAGAATGTCAAGTCGATCAGATTTAGTATTTTATTTTGGAGGAGACGGGGGGGGGGGGGGGGGGGGTGAGTAATATAATAATCAAGTTTCCTTGGAATTTTGGCTTCTTTTTTTTTTTGGCTACAAACAAGCACTGGAGGAACGTATACCCATTTCGTTGACGGGACAGTAATAAGCTAACTTAACCTAACCTAACTTAATCTAACTCCGAAAAAGTTCTCGATTAAATCTCACGTCAAGAGAATGATGTTAGCCTGGTTTTGGATACGGAATTTAATAAGGGTCATTGTTAATATATATATATATATATATATATATATATATATATATATATAATATATATATATATATATATATACATACATACATACACGAGTATATATGTTTGTCAGTCATCAAATATATATATACACTGTATATATGATGCAAACCCACAAGGAAAAAAAAAATTATTCCAAGTCCTTTCGTATATTCAACAGTACACCCCGTCAGGTGTACTGTTGAATACACAAAATGCCTTGGAATAATTGTTTTCCTTTTCCTTGTGGGTTTGCACTACTCTCATTTCACGTGTTCAAGTGTGAAATTCATCCCATGTATGTATATATACAGGGTGGGCCAAAAGTCTAGATCCATAGGAAAATATTTATTTTAATACATAAATTACAACAAATGGTAAATACTTAAAATGAATATCAACTTTAACTCGTAAATGCGTATCCGTGATACTGTACAGCAGTTCGTACTCCAGTATAAATACTCAAATACTTTTTTATTTCAGCTCAGAAATGGCTTCGAATCTAACAACAGAAGACCGGGTAGAACTTGTGCTCATGTACGCAAGACAGGGCGCTACACACAGAGAAGTTGCTACCGAATTCAATAGAAATCATCCTGATAAGCATCCAGTAACACATGCGACTGTTGGCAAGTTGTTTAAACGTTTCAAAGAAACAGGAAGTGTACATGATCGACGGCGTTCTGGTCGTCCAAAAACTGCAACTGATGAAAATACCTCTGCAATGGTATGTGAAACTTTAACGAATAGTCCAGTAAAGTCAACAAGAAGATTATCAAATGAAACACGCATCTCGAGAACTTCAATTCGAAGAATTATTAAAAATCATAAATTCCATCCCTAAGTGTCTCGATGTCAGAGGCCGCCAATTTGAGCATTTGTTATAATTTGTTGTTTATACTGGAGTACGAACCACTGTACAGTATCACGGATACGCATTTACGAGTTAAAGTTGATATTCATTTTAAGTATTTACCATTTGTTGTAATTTATGTATTAAAATAAATATTTTCCTATGGATCCAGACTTTTGGCCCACCCTGTATATGTTACGCGCAATCCATGAAATTCCGCATTTCATGTAAAACGCAGAAATTTTCATTTTTCACGAAATCGGGTGGTCGTTTGCCAAATTCCTGAAATAAGCAGAAACAAAGCAATTTTCATGAAATACGCAATTTTGGTTTGCGTTTTACATGAACTTGGCAAAGGCTGAAATGACGGTTAAGTCGCCAATGTCAGTTTGCGTTTTTCGTGAAATAGGCAAAGAATGAAACAAAACAATTATATATATTATATATATTATGAGAAAAAACAATTTATTTGAGATAGAAAAAACAAGAGAGTACCAGCAAACCAAACCAAAGTGTGTTCTATACAGAAATATATTATAAAATATTATAAATATACAGAGTGTCAATCTCAGTCGGATGCATTTTTACGCGTATGACGAGGATGGCATGAACTGTTACGTAGGTTTCCAGCTTTTAGGCAGGAACACCTTTTTGTCAGACGGGTGGATTGGCAGTAGCACTTACAAATACCTTGACCTGTACCAACTGATTCCAGCCGCACTGCTTTCCGAATAGATATTTTATTAGTTGGCACCATTTCTTTCGTAATTCCTCTGTACTTTAGTAGCTCTAATTGATTCTTTTCAAAGAAACCGTTCAAAGTTCCTACTCTTGCGCCAATCATGTACCCCATTTTCTTCTCGATTACTACACCACTAAGATTTGCTGGCTCTCCTCGCCCTCTATCATACGAAGAGACTGGAACGAGTACATTATCTTTCACATTCACTTGTGCCAATTTGAGGGTTGAGCTTTTTAACATTCGTTCTGGTTGTTTCTTAAGATTTGTAGCCGCAAGAGTCCCGATGCTTGTAAATGTGCTCTCCTGTTGTGTTCCTCTGCCTCTTGTGTTTCCTGTACTGCTTCCTCTGCCTCTTGTACTGTCTCCTGTACTACTTTCTGTGCCTCTCGTTGTGTTTCCTGTACTGCTTCCTCTGCCTCTCGTTGTTTCCTGTACTGCTGCCTCTGATTCTTGTTGCGTTTCCTGTACTGCTTCCTCTGCCTCTCGTTGTGTTTGCTCTAACATTTCTTTTAAGGTCTCTTCCGCAATTCCTGTATCAATCTTTTCTAAGAAATCATGAGGTACCGAGGTATTCAATCCAAGCATCCTTTTACAGTGGCGCTCATAAGTATTTGTACAGAGAAATATTTCAGTTAATTTGTTCTCATCTTTTGCGTACCATGCATACGATAGTTATGAAACGTTTACCATTCGTTTGGAAAAAATTTAACAAATAGAAAAATTAGTTTAACTCCAACATGTAATGCAAAAAAACATCAACGAATTTCAGGAAAATATTAAAAAAAAAGAAGTTAAAATGCACACGTTTTAACGAAAATATCACGACTTAACATAGCCATTCGTCAAGGGCGTACAGGTGATCTAACCGGGCACTCAATTAACCTAACCGGGCATTCAATTAACTGGTCATTCAATAATTTTCCCATAGGTTTAATGAAAATATTACGACTTAACCTTGCATGAAATCCCTAGTTACACAAATTCCCTGTAACATATATATATATATATATATATATATATATATATTACACACCGTATATACTCATTTTATATATACATATACTCACGCGAATTAAACCTATATTCACTGGAAAGGAGAAGAGAGAGAGAGAGAGACCATTATTTACACTTGGAAAATAATGGAGAAACTAGTCCCTAATCTTTCTCTGAACCCTGTAACTCCCCAAACAACAGTGGAAAGTAGAAAAGGAAGACTGTTTCGTGTTCCCAAATTAAAGGCGAGACAGGGAACATCCTTAACCCTGAAGAAAAATAGCTTTGTTGTGAGAGGACCAAGACTGTTTAATCAGCTGCCCAAATACCTAAGGAACACGAGTGGAGTTGCGGTGGACATCTTCAAAAGATTAGACGCCTGGCTCAGAACAATCCCCGATTAGCTGGGCATACCTGGCTATGTGAGGTGGAGAGTACAAAAAACCACCTCACTACTTCACCAGGCCAACTCGAAAGGAGGAGCGACAAGTTTGACCTTCGTGAAATGAGGAATCATGCGCGAAACATTTGAAAGGTCCTTCTTAACCTACTGGGACAAAGACTTCTGTGTAACTGTCAAGTTGCACTGTAAATGTAACTTTAGTGAAATTAAATCTCAAAGCCAGTACTGTTCATTTTTCAATTCTAGTGCACATTTTTCAATCAAAATGAGACGCTTAATCTCAAACTCTGTTTTTTTCGATGTGTAAAACATGGATTAAAATGAGCTAAATCTCAGAAGTAGGAGTAATATGTGTACTTTGCTCTTCTCTTCTGCTGCGTCGTGGCCAATGTCGTAACACCGCTTCCCGTCGATCAGCGAAGTTAAGAGACAGTGGGTCCGGGTAGTAGTTGAATGGGGGACTGTCCCCTACGTCCAGATTATGTAGCGATCTGTGGTTCACATCCCACGTAAAGCTGTAGGTCCCCTCCGTTATATTACCTTAGATTTTTCGAAGGAAGTTAAACAACTTCATCATTACTTTGTTTTTCTCTCTTTCTTTTTTCTGTCGTATATTGGGATCGAAATGAGTTATTATTTCAGTATTATTATATAGTTTTCGTTCTTCTATAGCGTCTTTGGATCGAAATGAGTTATTATTTCATTATTATTATACAGTATTTTCGTTCTTTTATAGTCTTTGGATCGAAATTAGTTATTATTTCAGTATTATTATACAGTATTTTCGTTCTTCTATAGAGTCTTTGGATCGAAATGAGTTATTATTTCAGTATTATTATATAGTATTTTCGTTCTTCTATAGCGTCTTTGGATCGAAATGAGTTATTATTTCATTATTATTATACAGTATTTTCGTTCTTTTATAGTCTTTGGATCGAAATGAGTTATTATTTCAGTATTATTATACAGTATTTTCGTTCTTCTATAGAGTCTTTGGATCGAAATGAGTTATTATTTCAGTATTATTATACAGTATTTTCGTTCTTCTATAGCGTCTTTGGATCGAAATGAGTTATTATTTCATTATTATTATACAGTATTTTCGTTCTTTTATAGTCTTTGGATCGAAATGAGTTATTATTTCAGTATTATTATACAGTATTTTCGTTCTTCTATAGAGTCTTTGGATCGAAATGAGTTATTATTTCAGTATTATTATACAGTATTTTCGTTCTCCTATAGAGTCTTTGGATCGAAATGAGTTATTATTTCAGTATTATTATACAGTATTTTCGTTCTTCTATAGAGTCTTTGGATCGAAATAAATGAGTTATTATTTCAGTATTATTATATAGTATTTTCGTTCTTCTATAGCGTCTTTGGATCGAAATGAGTTATTATTTCATTATTATTATACAGTATTTTCGTTCTTTTATAGTCTTTGGATCGAAATGAGTCATTATTTCAGTATTATTATACAGTATTTTCGTTCTTCTATAGAGTCTTTGGATCGAAATGAGTTATTATTTCAGTATTATTATACAGTATTTTCGTTCTCCTATAGTCTTTGGATCGAAATGAGTTATTATTTCAGTATTATTATACAGTATTTTCGTTCTCCTATACAATCCTTGGATCGAAATGAGAAAGATTTTTCAAGATTAGTAGAGCATGCTTGATTTTTGTTTCCTAGTCTTTTTCTGAATTAAAGAGAGATTATTTTTCTTATTTTTTTCTTAATTCTTCTATACACTTCCGATGCAACACTTGGATTCGAGTAAAGGATTTTATCCGGTGAAATGAAAACAGTTTTTGTATCTACATTTAATGTTCCAGTATCGGGAATTTCCAAGTACAGATAATTCCAAACTTCGGAAATTCTCGCTGACTTCGAAACCCGTTCGAAATATTCTCTTTTTCGAGGGGTAGGTGTGAATTCCAAGTTCCAGAGAGATCTTTGCTTCTGTCCCCCGCCCCTCAAATCAGTCCGAACTTGAGATCCTTTACTGTTGCAAATCTTTAAAACAAAGTAACAGTAAATATATAATGTATAACCTTCAAAGAGTATCGTCGTGAAACTCCCTATTTCTTATTAATATTTATAGGTAAGAAACATGAAATTTAACGACAGTACTTTTTTAATCGACTGTACAGATTTATTTAATTATATTTGTCGATTATTCAATTATGACAGTAATGGGTTGTTACACCAACGTAAAATCATGATAAACATTCGTTTGTTTGAGTATAATTAGAACGAAGGTGGAAATTAATCAGGCATAACTAATGACTTGAATAGCCGTAATTGTGGTAATTAGCGACCTAACTGAATGTAATTAGTATTCTAATGTTAACTGTAAGTATTGCTACCGACATATATATATATATATATATATATATATATATATATACATATATATAATGTGTGTACTCGAGAACATATCCAAGCCATCGACTTGTCAATGATCTGGAAAAGCGAAATATCCTTGTCTGTGAAAAAGGAGGTTACAGAATTCGGAAATTTAGACATGCAGATGATTTAGTTGTCAAGAAAGAATCCTTTTTTCCGACGATATGTCGTGAATATCAGCACGCATTTATTCCCATATATGATATGTGCCTTTGGAGATGCACAAATTATATATATATATATATATATATATATATATATATATATATATATATATATATATATAGAGAGAGAGAGAGAGGAGAGAGAGAGAGAGAGAGAGAGAGAGTAGGTTCACGTAAAATAAAGTAAGTAATGTTATTTTATTTTCATGAATAAGCTCCTGAAGAATCTCTCATTTTTAATTTGTTGTGTTTTGATGTCTCTTTTCTTTGATTGTGTAATCATTATAATGGATAGTGGAACTGGATGCGCTGCTTCTGATTTTAGTCACTTGGCTGCGGATGTAAGGCGCAGACCAGTAGAGGATTGAAAATGCAACTTCGAAACTTTCACTTAAATTCCTAAATATTCGAATCTTCACGAGGTTAGTTTTGCATTATGCAAAATCGTGCGTGATCATTCATGATATTCCATTTACTTGTGTTATACTAGAGATATCTCAATTAAGTGCTTCCACTGGCTGAAGTGCCGGGGTAGGGGGCCAGCACTTAAAACACCTCTGGTTGCTTAAGCATTGTGTGTTCCCTTAAGTGTTGAAATATGCACCAGGTTGTGTTAGCTTTTATTTTATCGTGCATAGTAGTTAGCCTCCGCGACTTCTACTAAAGAGATCATGGGTTCGAATCCTGATGGGGTTGTCTTGTTCCACTTCTAAAGTAAACTTAATGGAGGGGACTTGATCATTTAACTGAAGGAGGAAGTTATCCAGGTCACGATTCATGGGCCAGATACACAAAATATCGTCGATGTACCGCAACCAAGGGATGCCAACAAGACAACTCAATCCCGTTTTTGGATGTGCGTGTACAAAGGGAAACCCCATGTTTTAAGTTTAGTATCTATCGGAAAAAAAAAAACAAGTTGTCCTACGTACACTTTTACTCGGGACATGACCCCCACTAAGAAGGTCATTTTTTTCTTCAATGTTTCTCCGCGCCCTTAGGATCGCCAGTCCGGAATACATCAATGCCGAAGTGGAAAAAGTCAACGGTATTGGAAGTGATCTGTGTTATCCATCTGCGTGTATGGAATCTTGTCTCAACAAGGCAAAACGAACTTTCTATCGTGTGAATAATAACACTCGTACTTTGTCAAAGAATATTTTAGTACTTCCATTTTTCCCGGGCTTTTTAGGCATTGCTAATGTACTTAAACTTTTGGATATTAATGTAGTATTTTTATATAACAATATTGTGAAAAATATCATAGTAAAAAATAGCCCTCCAATAATTCAGGCATTATCTATAAAATGGGTTGTAAACAATGTGATTCTTTTTACATAGGTCAGACGGGAAAGGATTTGCACACACGCATAAAACAACATCAATATTCCGTTAGAACAGGACAGTCGTCCAGTGCCTTTTTTGTCCATTTGTCAGAGTTATCCCACTGTATTGATTGAAATAATGCTTCAGTTTTATTTCACTCTAGCAACATTGTTAATAGAAATATTCTTGAGTCTGCCATTATCCAACTTACAAATAACTTCAACATAAGCGGTCTTTTTCAACTCGATCCTGTTGTTTTGAATTCCTTCAGAACAGATTTAGATAAGAAGGGTAGAACGCTAAATCTTTGGTAAATTTGTACGCTACTCTAATAACTTTTATTTTTCAATTTATTTTTATATATATCGAACTTAAACAAGAAGGGCAGAGTGCTAAAACCTGGGCAGATTTCCAGTATAAATTTGTATTTTTCTTTTTTTTTAATTATCTATAACATTGGTTGGAAAGAATTCATTTGATCTTGTGCTAAAAATCGGTAGTTTTTCCTTACAAATTTGTATGCTCCTCCCACAATCCTTTAATGTTTAATTTTAATTTTAATTTTTATCTCTCCGTTTATTGTATGTATATATATATATATATATATATATATATATATATATATATATATATATATTTTCTGTAACCTATATATAGGCTGTAACTCTTTATGTACTTCAGTGTTCCTGAGGAAGTCATTAGACGAAAGCGCTTGAGCACCATTCTGTGTTTCCTTTCCTTCGTGGTTTTATTCATCATAAATATTTTTCACGTGTTACTTTCGTGAAATAATTTTCATATATATATATATATATATATATATATATATATATATATATATATATATATATATATATATAATATATATATATATGGATGTATAAAGCAACATGGATCCTTGAATACAGACATTTATTTCAGAGGTTTCTGGCGAAACTGCATGTCAGTTTCATTGATTAAAAATAAAAGATTATGTTAATATCAGTGTTGGGAAGTAAACAAAATATCAGTTCGATTTTCGATTTGTTTCTATCGAAAAGAAGTATCAGTTCCGACTTCGATTTTAGCTATTCATACAGGCCTTATGAATGCCTTTTTTTACAGAATATATGTGGATGACATAGTATAAGTGTTGGCTACTTTTCGTCAGTGAAAATGTTTGATCTCTCTCTCTCTCTCTCTCTCTCTCTCTCTCTCTCCTCAAAAGTTATGAAGTTTTAATTAAAAACAAAAGCATAGTTCAGAATATTTATTTGTTTAATAATTCAGTTAATTACACTTTAAAAATATCCAAAAATGCTTAGGCCTATAAGATAAAACACTTACAAATTAATACATGTTAATCTTTTTAGTAAATTTGAGTAATTGAGTATGCAGCAAAAAGTTTAAAATCTTGACCTAGTCCTTTACATGGTTGTGTAAAAGTAGCTAGTTGTTAAAATGATAAAAATGACCTGCCGTTACGTCTGTCAGTCCTAAAAAAATCCTTTAACGTATGATGGTCAAGGTTAATCATCTACTTTACCACGTGATTCTATATCTTTCATTAGAGGCTTATCACTTAAAGCTTGTATAGGGAGGAATTGTCTTTCAATTGACCTTATGGCCTAGTGGTTTCCAACCTTTTTGAAGCGATGGCCCACTAACGCTGAATAACTCATGGCCCACCTCCCATGTTGCTAAGCTGGTATCATGTTTATATAAGATTTAATAAGCAAATTTTTGTTATTAACATTTATTAACATGATTCTAAAAGACAAGCAAGTGGGCCATGGCCTACCGGTTGGGAACCAGTGTGTGGCTTAGGCTATTCAAAAACTCGCATTAAAAAAAAAATTCAATATTTTTTTGGGATTTCTTTGGTTATTCTGTAACTCATTCTTCTATTTGCATGTTATGTTATTGGAAATAAAATCAGAAGTCTGTAAATAAAAGTTGGATAAAAACATTTATTTCTATTTCGATAACATTTCTCAGTTTCAATTTCAGTTTGTTTGTTTTTTTCATATTTTTTAGATTTCAGTTTTTCATTTTTTAATTTGGTTCTTTTAATGATTTTAGTTTTATCGGTTTATCGATTCCTTATCCTTGGTTAATATGACTATATTTCCTTTCTAAGTACTGAAGATGGTACGCAGTTATGTCGAAAGCCATGAAATAATGTTTGTTCAAGGGTCTGTGCTGTTTTTTCTTGTAAGATTTCAAATTCCACCAGTAAAAAACCTTAGGTAAATAGATAAATATGAACGGAATGACCAACGCAAGTACTAACGTTTCGGAAGACGCTACCTCCATCCTTAGTAGCTAAAAAAATAAAAAATCCGCAGTTTTGAAAATAGTCATGAGAAAAATTAAAAAATTAGTTTCCCAAATTAAAAATCCTAAAATTCTAAAAGGATTAAAAAATAATAAATAAAATTACCTCATTACATTTAACTTCAAACTTGAACTAAACTAATTTAATTCAGGCTTTTTCTTATAAATATACAATGATTCCAAAATACGCAAATCCATTTCGGTCCAAGGTCCCTTCTAAACCGAAAGTCCTTGAAAGTAAATTCAATGGGTCGAAGATTTAGCCGATTTATTTAGCGGCCAAAAAAATACGATTAATGATGTGTCTGCGCTCATTGACCCTTATATTTACCGTAATTGGCGAATAGAGCCCCCAATGTATGTGACATTATAGCCACAATGGAAAATGTGGACAGACGTAAAGAGCGAGGCGCCAAACGACCTTTTTTTTATGCTTAAAAAAATGACCCTTACCGAAACTTACTGAAAATTTAATATAAAAGCTATTTGTGGGTAAAAGCGTCTTAATAGGTGTGTCTTGTCCTTATCAATCTTTAAGCTAATATGACCTTAATAAGGCAACCTAACCTACTTAATATCTTTATTATCAGTGGTCTCGCTCGGTAGTGGTTGAAACTGGCTAGTTATAAAGTTAAAAATATGTTCACGTGCAAGATTCTTAGGGTAGAAATTAGAGCCAAAATATTTAAGTACAAAAATTCAGCTTCAGTAAAAATTTGACTATTGAGAGCAAATTCTGTAAATTTGATGTAACATTGTTTTGATGGAACTAATCTCAAAACCAAAGAAAAACTCAGAAAATGCATACCAAAAACAGTGAAAATTCTTCTATGATATAGGCCTACGTAAGTGGTAAATTTATTATTAATTTTAGGAATTTTCACATCGCAAAACGAAACTGAGTCACTTTCATCATCTTGGGTAAATTTTATACAGTGGTGCTTCGAGTTAAGATAATTTAAGAAAGGATCAGCATGACTATATAATAAAAAATATATTAAAAAGTACCATAAGTCACACACACACACACACACACACACACACACACACACACACACACACACACATATATATATATATATATATTATATATATATATATAATATTAATAATATATAGGGTCATTCAACAGTGACGTTGACAACATTTGGAGCAATTGTATAAGTATGGGAAGCAGAACAAAACCTCCATCAGTCATTGTGAAGTAAGCTCTCAGGTACACTTTAACGCCATTTGTTCTAAAATGTATTCTTTCAATTTTTATATGTAAGTCTCCAGATTGGGGTGAAGGTCTAACATTATATATATATATATATATATATATATATACATACACACATTTAACTGCAATGACCGCGCAGTATATTAACGTATAGAAACGACGTAAGTATAGAGGAGTGTTCTGCACACGAGGAAGAGAAATAACAAACAAATGAAAAATAAGGCACCCGCCCGGGAATCGAACCCAGGATCTTCCAATTGCCGGTCAGACGTGCTAACCATACACCACGGAGCCACGATAGTCAGAAGTTGTAATTCTCCTACATAGGGCAGAAACCAATGCCTTGAGAGGGCACCCTGCAAAAATCGTGAATATGTACATTTAACTGCAATGACCGCGCAGTATATTAACGTATAGAAACGACGTAAGTATAGAGGAGTGTTCTGCACACAAGGAAGAGAAATAACAAACAAATGAAAAATAAGGCACCCGCCCGGGAATCGAACCCCTCTCAAGGCATTGGTTTCTGCCCTATGTAGGAGAATTACAACTTCTGACTATCGTGGCTCCGTGGTGTAGTGGTTAGCACGTCTGACCGGCAATTGGAAGATCCTGGGTTCGATTCCCGGGCGGGTGCCTTATTTTTCATTTGTTTGTTATTTCTCTTCCTTGTGTGCAGAACACTCCTCTATACTTACGTCGTTTCTATACGTTAATATACTGCGCGGTCATTGCAGTTAAATGTACATATTCACGATTTGCGAGGGTGCCCTCTCAAGGCATTGGTTTCTGCCCTATGTAGGAGAATTACAACTTCTGACTATCGTGGCTCCGTGGTGTAGTGGTTAGCACGTCTGACCGGCAATTGGAAGATCCTGGGTTCGATTCCCGGGCGGTGCCTTATTTTTCATTTGTTTGTTTATTTCTCTCCTCGTGTGCAGAACACTCCTCTATACTTACGTCGTTTCTATATGTTAATATACTGCGCGGTCATTGCAGTTAAATGTACATATTCACGATTTGCGAGGGTGCCCTCTCAAGGCATTGGTTTCTGCCCTATGTAGGAGAATTACAACTTCTGACTATCGTGGCTCCGTGGTGTAGTGGTTAGCACGTCTGACCGGCAATTGGAAGATCCTGGGTTCGATTCCCGGCGGGTGCCTTATTTTTCATTTGTTTGTTATTTCTCTTCCTCGTGTGCAGAACACTCCTCTATACTTACGTCGTTTCTATATGTTAATATACTGCGCGTCATTGCAGTTAAATGTACATATTCACGATTTGCGAGGGTGCCCTCTCAAGGCATTGGTTTCTGCCCTATGTAGGAGAATTACAACTTCTGACTATCGTGGCTCCGTGGTGTAGTGGTTAGCACGTCTGACCGGCAATTGGAAGATCCTGGGTTCGATTCCCCGGCGGGTGCCTTATTTTTCATTTGTTTGTAATTTCTCTTCCTCGTGTGCAGAACCCTCCTCTATACTTAGGTCGTTTCTATACATTATATATATATATATATAAACTGTGTATATATATATATGTGTGTGTGTGTATATATATATTATATATAAAATGGTTATTAGTCCCATTTTGCAGACTAATGAAAGTCTTTGATGACACTTCTTCGTACATTTACTTCACTAATAATAAACTTGTAAAGAAAGTGTAGCTCATTAATGTTTAATTAATGCTGCAACTCGGTGTCCAATCATGTAAGCCACAAACCTTCTTATCAAGTTTAATTAATGCATCTTGCTGAACCTTAATAACACGTACATAATCTTAATGAACCAACCAAATGACTCACTTAAGGGAAGATTAATAATGATGATAATAATAATGATGATGATGATGATGATAATAATGATAATAATAATAATAACGATAATAATAATGATGATAATACGAGTAATAAAAGAAATTTAAAGTCAGCTTCAAATTTGATGTATTTTTGGAAAAATTTTCTCCAAATTCCTCCGAAGAGAAATTTTCTTCCAAACAATTCTTGAGAAAGGAAACTACAGTATATGTATATATATATATATATATATAGATAGATAGATAGATAGATAGTTAAATTTTTCACGAATTGTTTTGAAGAAAATTTCTCAATTTGTGGGAAATTCTTTTAGGAATTTGGAGATTTCTCACAAATAATAATAATAATATAATAATGATGCTGGTGATGATATTCATTGGGGTTGTTTAACCATCTCGTCAGTAATGGCAGAAGTCATATCCAGGTTTATCTTTGTTTTGAAAGAATGCCCAATTTCTATTTAATTTATGGTGAAAACAGAAAAAGGTTTTGTAGATTGTGTGATGGAAGGGACCTACTGCTTTACGTGGGACCATCCGAACCATCTATGGGTCACTACATCATCTGCACGCGAAGGAGGATCACCCAACCAACTACCGATTAGACCTAACCAAGCTTAACTTCGCTGATCTAACGGGAAGCCGTGTTGCGAAGTGGCCATGACGTACCTTCGGAATACCGGTACTTTTTTTTTTATGCAAGAATGAGGGGCCAAGGGCGAGCGCCCGTAAAAGTGCCCCGCTATAAAAAGAGAACCGAAATTAAGGTCTCCGGGGTTCACGATGCCTTTTTTTAATTTTGAAAAGAGTGTGTAGTGCGTAAAATGCATGTATGTGTAGTAAATAATAGAGGGAGAAGCGTGTGTTTGAGTGTATGCTGGATTGCTCACAGGGTAGATGAAATACGGTAAAAGATCAGCTAAAGAGGACAGTGACAAGAGAAAAGGCAGTTCCAGCACTCCCTGTGTCATGCCTAACGTATCTCCCAAAATACTTCCCTGGTCGATTGGTGTCTACAATCTCCTCTTTTACTACTACTACTGCTACTACTACTTCTACTGCTACTACTACTGCTACCACTAATAATAATACATTATCTTATTTAGATAAAAGCCGCGTATACATTTGTCAAACCTTTTAAAACTCGACAAAAATAAAGCTTAAAGAAAAATATTTCTAAAATGAAAGTAGTCATTTTTCTCTCGCTGAAAAAAAAAAAAAATTACGTAATGCAACCGCCAAAAGAAGAGTAAATGAGTTCTGAAATCGCCTTTTGGGTCCATCATTTGAAACGTGTTTATCTTCTTTGCTGAACTCTGAGAGAGCCGTTTGATACTTTAGCGGTGGATTTGTATGGGGTGAATAAGACCTTGGAAGAGAAATGATACTCCTTGGAAAGCCTAAATATAAATAACGAAGATACGCAACACCATTAAGGTTGTAGCTAAAAGTAAAGCGTTCTTTGAGAAGATAATTTAACTTTTGTATGAAATGAAACAGTTGTGGGGTAAAAGCAGATTAAAAGTAAATTTCAAAGAAAATTGTATTTTAAACAACTTTGAGAACGTAAAAATTTTGCCAGAGTTATTTTTTCTTATTTGCGCAAATCTTCGGGGGTCATTTCATTCCCCGACTTAAAAATGAAATTGAATAATAAAAACAAGAAGCGTAATCATACTAAGTAAGAAACGTTGTATACTCGATATTTTGCTTTATTTTATTACAGTTTCAAATAATAAAATGTTAGTATAATTGCAAAAAAAATGTTACATATTTTGTATTCATTTCAAACAAACATTAAGATCTATTGGACAAAGTGCGTAAAATTGTCTCTTAATTCCAAGGTCCCATACAGTGTTTATATTGTTTATATATATATATACTGTATATATATAGGCGTACGGGCTGGGGGTGTCTGGGGAGGCTGCCCCGCCCCCACCCCCGATTAGCAAGTTTCTGAATATTTTCGGGCAAATGCCTCAAAATTCGGGCAAAGTCCCAAAACAATGGAGGAAAAATTGGAGTTTATTAAAATTAGACTCAAATGTACTAATTAAACCAAAACATAATAAACAATATTTTTGCTTGGCTGTAATGTCGCATAAACTTGTCGTATTTAAACTTCTATAAACAAATTTGTTTTATGTATTTCTTAAAATTTAAAGACATACCTTCGCAGCACGATGGGACAAGAGCTACTGGACAATATTGCTCTCGTCGGTATCCACCGAGCTTACACTAACAGCGTGATTGAAAATGATATAGATCGGATAATCGACATCTTCGGCAAAAGAAAGGGAAAGGACTCTTATTTATTCTAAAGTATGCATTCAATTCCCCTCCAGTAGGTGGAATTTTCATTTAGTTCTCAATTTTGCTGATTGATTATAACGTCACCGCTGCAAATAGTGACTGACACCTGTCTAAGTTCACTCCAATACAACAGTGGAAAAATTTGTGTTATCTGATGGCAAAAAAAATTCAGTGTTTTGTTGGAGTTAATTTTTTTTTCTAGAATATGTGTGAGAAATATGTATATTTTATTATGTTTTGTGAATATATGCGCATTATTTCAATAAAATCTTTCATTTCCTTGCTATGTTAACTTCACTATGTCGACATCGGAAAATTCAGGTACCTTGGAAATTTGGAAATTTTTCGGGCAAATTACGAGCCGGCCCCCCCCCCCCGAAAAAGAGAAGCCCGTACGCCTATATATATATATATATATATATATATATGAAGTAGCATAAATCCTATTCAGATTTGTAATAAGAGAGACCACCTATAACAGATTAGTAAGATTAAAATGATAAAACACTATATTTTTTTTAATTCTATAAGCTTTATAAGTTTTTACTCCAACTCTTGGAAATCAACTTGAAAGTTTTTTGAGCTGATGAAGGAGTCATATCGGTTTTTATATATATTTTTTTTTTAATCCAATTTTATTTTCTGTTGAGAGAGAGAGAGAGAGAGAGAGTATAAGTTATGAATATAACGTATGTCAAAGGAGAGCTATCAAATAAGTTACCCTTAAAATTATCGTCCATTTAGAAGAGATAATGCACAGTTAGAGACATAAATTCTGTTTTGTATTTTTTTGTAAATGCGCATAAATTTATACCAATTAGTAATTTCTGAATTTTTTTTTTTTCTGGAAAATTTCTTTGTCGTCGTTGTCGTGTACAATAAAATTACAAAATTAAAAAAAAAGCATCTTTTCGAATTTGTTCAGAATTTATTTCGTCGAATTTATTTCCTCAACTGCTCATTCAATTGTAAAATGCTTAGAAAATGCATTAAATAAATGGTCGAGCAAATATCATACCTTGGAAAGAAAATTCGTTGAAAACGCAACTAATTGGACATGGTACCTTTAGTTAGGTTAGATTAAGTAAAGTTAAATTAGGTTTTTATAAGTTGGTGTTTGGACATCTTTTTTTTTTTTCTTTTGTGAGTTGAAGTGGCTGATTGTAGGCTCCACATTCAGTTTTTCCTCACCACATGTTTCAACGTTTGCCGCGGTAAGGTTTGTCAAAATTTCTGACCTATTTGGTCTGCGTTCATACCAGCACGTTACGCCGTCCTCCATTTTCTTATATTTTCCAGATTTTGTGAAAAAATTTCCATATTATGATGGTAAATTAGAATATACAGGGTAATCCAAAAAGGTGTGAAAAAAATATATTCGTGTAACAACTTATTTCTAGGAACACTTTTTCTAGGATCACCCTGTAAATTATCATAAATTTTATTAAAATATTAAATATTTCTAAGAGAAATAGATTTAATAAGCAATAAATTTAATAAGTAATGGATTTAATAAGTAAATCACTAAAATACAGTTTGAAAAATATATAAATATGTATGAAACATGCTACTTTTAAATGAAACACATTAGTACAGGGTGTTTCATAAACCAGTGGATAGGGTTTAATTTAATAGCTATACTTAATTCTACACTGATTTACGGGACACACTGTATTTTTAATGCAATTTGCATATGATAATGTTAAGTTAAAAATGTATGAAACAAAACATGTTTTGAATAATATCTCTTTATCCCATTCCACTGTACGCGATAGGGAAGGAAAGCTGTTGTTATTCGCTCACGTGAATACAGTCATGTTCCTCACACGGAGAAATTAAAGGAAATAATCACTGCCATATTATAGGGAACTTCTGCCTTTGCGAGATAGGATTAACGTGGCACCGATTTCCACTTCATCAGAATGTTGTCGAACGCTTGAGGCTCAAGTAACGTGAGGAGAGGAATTTACTGTATATTGCAGATGTATTGTTAAGTATATATATATATATATATATATATATATATATATATAGAATAGAAACGACATAAGTGTTAAGGAACGTTTCTGCACACGAGGAGGAGAGATAACGAATAAATGAAAAATGAGGCGAACCGCCCGGGAATCGAACCCAGGGCCTTCCAATTGCCGGGCGGTTCGCCTCATTTTTCATTTATTCGTTATCTCTCCTCCTCGTGTGCAGAAACGTTCCTTAACACTTATGTCGTTTCTATTCATTTATATACTGCGCTGTCATTGCAGTTATATATATATATATATATATATATATATATATATAAAGGAATACAAAGGACACCAAACAACAAGAGACCGGCTGGTCCCAACGAGGCTGTTTGTTTAAGGAGGAAGGTTAAAAGTAAGAAAATTTAAAGACAAGTGAAAGTTTTAAAGCAAAGCAGAGAAAAGAGTTTGAAAGAAGAAAAGAGAAATTTAGAGAGAAGTGGAAATTTTGAAGCAAATAGGAGAGAATCCGCGTGAAATTCCTAGAATACTTTTTTATGCGCTAATGATGCTTCTATCTAGGAGGTTTAACTCTTTACCACCCAAATTTTTTGTAGTGTTAAGTTATGAATGTGTGTGTATTTGACAGGTTACAAATTCGTCCATTTAGGTAGTAAAGGGTTAAGGCAAGCTAAGCATCAAATTTCCTTTTAAAGGACTCGATCGAATTACTTTGAGCAACGCTGGTTGGCAATCCATTCTACAAACTCATTTATGATTGAAGAAGAAATGCTTAGTTTCATTAGAATTAAACTGTTTACAAATTAATTTCAGACCATTATCGCGAGTTCTATCTGCATTTCTGAAGGTGAAATATTTTTCGGCGTTGACGTTGTCAAAACCTTTAATCATTTTAAACGCATCGATTAAATCTCCTCGTATTCGCCTTTTTACAGTGAGAATAAATTTAACATTTCTAAACGGGCAGCGTATGATTTGTTTCTAAGTTTGGGACCCATCTTTATAGCCCGTTGCTGCACTCCATCCATTTTATGTCCTGCCGTAAATATGGAGACCAGAATTGGACGCAGTATTCCAGGTGGGGGCGTACTCCGACTTACATTCAAACGATCTACCAATAAATACTAAGATTTTATTTACTTTTCTGACCGTTTCGATACATTGCTTACTCAGTTTAAGGGTGTCGGCGACAATAATACTTAAATCTTTCTCTTCTGTAACACTCGTTAGTGTCCTGTCGCGCGTACATTACTTTTCTTTCACATTGTTTCTGCCGATGTGCAACGTTTTACAATTATCAATATTAAAGTTCACGCAGAAAAGTGAAGTTTTTTGCATTTATTAAAGTTCATCTGCCAAATTTCCGCCAACTCGAATAACTTATTAATATCTTATTAATATCTTATTAATATCTTATTAATATCTTATAACTTATTAATATCTTCTTGAATATGCAAATGTTTTGCCGCTGATTTTGTTCGTCCCCCTACTTTGGTATCATGCGCAAATTTTGAAATTATACTGTCAATTCCTATATCGATGTGTAATGATATAAGTAATTAAAAAAATGGTCCCAGAACTGAACCCTGAGGCACGCCGCTAGTTACCCTTCTCTAATTAAAGTCTTTCTTTACGTCCGCTAAACCAATTTTTTATCTATTTGAGAACGTTCACATTAATTCCGTGAGGATGAAGTTTAGCTAATAATCTTCCGTGGGGCACTTTATCAAACGCCTTTTGAAAATCGAAATATATAACATCAAATGTTTTACTCTCGTTATGTATATTTACAATATCATTACAGAAAAGTCGAGCAAATTGATTTGACAAGAACGATTACATCGAAAGCAGTGTTGAAAATTTTTAATTATAGATTATTAATTTCTAAGTGATTAATTATTTTGTTCCGAACGATCGTCTCTCCATCGTCTCTCCATAAGTTTACCAACTACTAAAGTCGGGCTAGTGGGACGATAATTTCCCGGAAGCGATTTGTCCCCCTTTTTTAAATATTGGCGTAATGTTTGCAAGTTTCCAATCGGACGGAACTTCTCCAGACTGTAAAGATTTATTGTTATAATTATTATTATTATTATTAATTAGATATATATGTAATTAACTATATATGTAATTAAATATATATGTAAGAAAAGAGACTAGTGCGCAGTTCATTTTTAAGTACCCTTGGGTGGAACTTATCTGGACCTGGAGTTTTATTAGGATTAAGGCAATGGTAAAATAGTAAAATCGCGAAGCTTTAAATGATCATCAGTGAGCATGATTACGGGAACGGGAATGTTGTTTATATTTTCGTAAGTAAACACGGAAGAGAAGAATTTATTTAAAACTTCCGTCATTTGGAAGTCATCATAAATTTTTTCGTTGTTGTTGTTGGTTTGCCGATCAGCCCACCCTAATCGAGCAAGCCTGCGGCAACACGCAGGTAACCGATCGCCCTCTCCGGAGTGGACCAGAGGTTCAGCGCACTAGTGATGTTGTGTTGTGTTCTAAATTTTTCCATTGTTTTCGTCTATGAGTGGACCAATAGTCTGCGAAGCTACTTTTTATTCCGAACATAATTACTGTATAGAATTCCTTCGATTCGATTTAATTTAGTTCACTATATATAGCTCATATAGTTGCGCTTATTTTTTCTTATAAGTGTTTTGCTTCTCTTTCTCAATAACTTGAAGGCATTTTCATCGGACAGATTATATTATTTGTTTATGAAAATTTGAAATACGCGTTCCTTTTTAACGTTAAACTACTTCTTAATTTCTGCATTCCACCATTTAGGTTCAACAGACTTCGCCAATCTCTTTTTACGTAATGGGATATTACTTGATTCTAAACGTTTAAAATAATTATAAAAGGAAATCCATGTGCCATTGATATCATCGTGCGACAGAGCCTCATCCCAATTATGAGTCGAAAGTTGCAGTTTCATGTCACGAAATTGAACTCTCTTAAAATCCAAAAGTATTCCAGACTCTCCGAATTATAAACATTAATTTTAATTTCAAATGTTATTTGCCTATAATTAATCACTGGTGGAGAAGTAGTCTCCTACAGAGATGTTATCAATTAACTCTAGGTTTGTACTTAAAACTAAATCTAGAATATTGCGTTCTCAAGTGGGTTCCTTAACCATTTGAAAAAATGAACTTTCGAGCAAACCCTCGTGCAGTCGATGACCGGAATTATACTGTAAAGGACTACCCCATTCCCTGCAAGGCAAATTAAGATCTCCCATAATTATCGCATCGTGTTCGTGACTTACATAAAAAATTAGTTCCTGAAGTCTATTATCGCTATCGACAGTCTGAGAGGGAGGCCTACATATTAAATCTATAATTACTTTCTTTCGTGAGTTGTCTTTACATAATATGAAAACGTTTTGTGAAACTCCATATTTATTGCTTATAAATATTGGTATGAAACGTAGACTTTCGGAACAGGATATTTCGAACCGACTGTAAAAGGTGTTCCCTAAATCAGTTTACCCATGAACCTTTTCCTACTAGAATAAGGTGAGGGTATAGGGGTGCATAAAGGGGGTAAAAGGACTTATGTGACACCCTGTATATACCTGTGTGTGTTCATAATTTGTTTTGAACAGTTATGTTAATGAACGTTGCTATAAGGTATAACCTTTTGTTGATTTCGTTTATTTTTCTGTACATGGTGTTCCGCAACCCAGTGTAGGGTTTCATTTAATTAAATTTAATCATACACTGACTTAGGGAATACCCTATATATTTTTATGTATTTAGTGTAAGAAATTAACTTACTATGCTAGTTTATTACACTTGAAACTAGTTTATTCTGTGATAATGTATACACTTCATTGAGATTCTTCGCTAATTTTTACTACTTACTGGTATTTTGAAGAAGAAGCTGAATATATATTTGTCCAAATTTCTCTCTCTCTCTCTCTCTCTTATATAATATATATATATTATATATATAATATATATTATATATATATATATATATGTGTGTGTGTGTGTGGTGTGTGTGTTGTTTTTAAATTTTAGTTTTCCGAGTTTCACAATTTCCCTTTTTTTCACGTTTTTGGCATTTACAGTATATTGTATACGACCTACTGTATGTACAGTCTCTGGCTCCCAATTCATTTCTCTCCCAAGAATGAGACACTCGGGAATGAGAATATCAAAAGAGGCAGTTCTCAAATGGATTCATTCCTATTCCTTCGGTATAAGATTCTCCACTTTAAGTTAAGCTTTTCATTGAAAATGTCCCTCCGGCCCGCAGTTGCGTTAGTCTCATTTTACTGTTTCCCAGACCAGGAACTACTACTTCTCAACTCTGAAATCCTCATTTCGAGCATTCTCATTTCTGTACCCTGGATGGGGATGGAAATGACACTGAGTGGGAAGTTATCATATATATATATATGTTAAACACAGACCGTGCATGGAACAAGGAACTCTTCTGGGAAAATTAAATCCACTATAGTCCGAATAAGTAATGGTAAATGACAAATACCATAGTTTTTTTCCTTTTTCATGATTTTAGCCCGACGTGGGCAACGGGTCTCTCGCAAAGAGATCCATAAATATAGCTTCCCTCACCAGCTATCTGCAAAGCAGACAGGATCCAGCTTTGGGACGTGGATCTAGGGTTTAAAGCAAGCCTAGATCCCTACACTCAGAACCTCTATAAGTAAAAGACTCGTTGCATTCACGTCGTGTTGAATAAATCAAAGAAAAAGGGGGTAACTATTGTATTTTTAGCCAAAAAAAACCAAAACTTAAACCTCAACCGGGACATTGAGCGTCCACTTTTCAAGGCACGAAACACGTGGACGCTCAATGTCCCGGTTGAGGTTTAAGTTTTGGTTTTTTTTGGCTAAAAATACAATAGTTACCCCCTTTTTCTTTGATTTATTCAACACGACGTGAATGCAACGAGTCTTTACTTATATAGAGGTTCTGAGTGTAGGGATCTAGGCTTGCTTTAAACCCTAGATCCACGTCCCAAAGCTGGATCCTGTCTGCTTTGCAGATAGCTGGTGAGGGAAGCTATATTTATGGGATCTCTTTGCGAGAGACCCGTTGCCCACGTCGGGCTAAAATCATGAAAAAGGAAAAAACTATGGTATTTGTCATTTACCATTACTTATTCGGACTATAGTGGATTTAATTTTCCCAGAAGAGTTCCTTGTTCCATGCACGGTCTGTGTGTAACATATAATGTTCCAGGGAACCATTCTGAGTTTGTGTATACTAAACGGACGTGTTTCGTGCCTTGAAAAGTGGACGCTCAATGTCCCGGTTGAGGTTTAAGTTTTGGTTTTTTTTGGCTAAAAATACAATAGTTACCCCCTTTTTCTTTGATTTATTCAACACGACGTGAATGCAACGAGTCTTTTACTTATATAGAGGTTCTGAGTGTAGGGATCTAGGCTTGCTTTAAACCCTAGATCACGTCCCAAAGCTGGATCCTGTCTGCTTTGCAGATAGCTGGTGAGGGAAGCTATATTTATGGATCTCTTTGCGAGAGACCCGTTGCCCACGTCGGGCTAAAATCATGAAAAAGGAAAAAAACTATGGTATTTGTCATTTACCATTACTTATTCGGACTATAGTGGATTTAATTTTCCCAGAAGAGTTCCTTGTTCATGCACGGTCTGTGTTTAACATATAATGTTCTCAGGGAACCATTCTGAGTTTGTGTATATATATATATATATATATATATAAATAATTATATATGCGCTGAATGCTTTGGGTTGAAACAAAATTCTTTGGTGTCCAACGATATGTCTAACCTAATTTGAGATTTATTTGATGTTTGGGAAATTGGGTTACGTCGTGCCCATACCCCAACAGCGTCACGCAGATCAGAGAAATTAAGGGACATTGGCTCTGGGTAGTAGTTGGATGGGTGATTGGGTGATCGTCCTCTACGTCTAGTGATGTAGCGATCCGTAGCTCGGATCCCACGTAAAATATATCAGTCCTCTCCATCACATGATCTTTGATGTTACGAAGGAGGTTACACAGCAACGGTCTCATACCTGAAAAAATCTTGGTCTGTCCACCTTTAAAATTAGGTTATATTAATTTAACCTTATTTCATAACCATGGTAAATTATACCAAAGGCATATTGTACCAAGAATATGGAATAAGATAAACCTCTTACATTACCTTGGTAAATTATACCAAGGGTATATTTTACCCAGGTTATAAAATAAGGGTTAAATATTGTTCAAGGAAATTTCATGGGATTAGTGTTTGCTTAACCATTTTTTAATTTTAAATTCTGGTTGATACTTGCCTTTCCGGAGATACTGATGATTATAGATTCTAGACAGACCAACGGTTCTCAACCTTTTAATGTGTGGGATCCATATTCACAATCCTTCCAACGTCCGCGACTCCACCACCCAAAATCTAACATAGCTTAATCAAAGGAAAAGTACCTCCAGCGTGATTAAAATTTCAAACTTTATTTATCATAATTAATACAAAAATTTAACATAAAAAAACACCTTCAAAATGTTACATAAACATTCGAGTTAATCAATGAAACAGCAGAAGATTTAAGCTCTCATTGTGAAGGTGGGCTACGTCGTAGCCAGTGTCGTAACGCCGCTTATCGTTGACCAACGAAGTTAAGCGACATTGGATCGGATAGTAGTTGGATGGAAGACCGTCTTTGCGTCCAGATTATGTAGTGATCCGTGGTTCAGATCCCACGTAAAGCTGTCGGTCGTCCCCTTCGTCATATGACCACAGATGTTGCGAAGGAGGTTAAACAACCCCTATCATTACATTTCATTGTGAAGGTTGCGTGTGCTTCCTTATCCTTGTACAGTTTTTGTATGATCAGCTCAGTGTTTGAGAGTGTGTTGCGAATGTCACTTAGCCCATCTAATCGACTTCGACATTTTGATTGTCACATGATAAAGCAGATGAGAAGATATTTCATATAAGCAAATATTCTCCCAATATTTTGAGTTGTGTATTTAAATTTTCATAAGCATATTAATATTTTGAAAATTGGAAGTGACGAGTATGTTTTAGAGCGAGGGGGGGGGGGGAGCGATTAATATTCCATCTAATCTGTCCATAAATGGTTTCAATGCTAAATTTTAAAAAACAAACATAATGAAATAATTTACCAACACACCAAACCTCTTCTGAGTAGAGATTTTCACGTTGACGTGCTGTATAGAAGCGTTCACATTAGTCGTAATAATTAAATACGAGATTGCGAATTATAAATAAATTTACAGCCTCAAACAGGACAGGCAGTCCATATTGAGTAACTAAATACTCTTCGACTCTGCTGGACCATTTGATGCAAAATATTTAGGGTTTTCTTTGATGCCCTTTGTCATTACGGATTATTTTACGCTTGGGGCTCTTTTTTTTTTATTCTGGTAAATGTTCACTCTTTTATGCTTTTATTAGATATTACAAATTCAGTGACACCTCGTACACCTCGTAGTGGTTCCGTGCGTTGGTCTCTCTTCACACGAAGGTCAAGCTGGTGGCCCCGCTTCTAGGCTTGGCTTTGTGGAGGAGCGAGTTGCTCTCTCGCGCTATCCACCGCATATAGTCAGGTACACCCGGCTCATCTGGTACTGTCCTGAGCCAGGCAGTGCTGAATAATTTTTAAAACAACTGAAGTAATTCAAATTATCTGATGTCGTACGTAGCATTAAGATCAGTTCTAATATAAATATTTTTATACCGTTTCATTATAATTGGGAAAATTAATAGAGATTAATTTTTCTCTAATGTATCCGTTGAATCGAGGCTTAACACAGTATTTGGATCAATGACTGATCACTATTCTTCACAAGAAAAACACACGTCTTATAAGCTCTTTAAAACTGATTTATTTTCAAAAATTGGAAGCAACACGGCAGCAGCCATGCCAGACGCAAACAGTCACTACCAACAATGTATGCCATAACCCACTCCAAATACATTCTTCTTTGAATTAATTCTGCCGAACGAAACCTCAATCACATTGAAAAACTTCAAAAAATTAAAACGCACCTATCAGTTCAATTCCAGTAAAAATATGTAAACTAATATCAAATGATATAACAACTCCACTCACAAGACTTATGAATAAGTGAATAGTAGAAGGTGTATTCCTGATTACCTGAAGATCACCAGGGTTTGTTCAGTATTCAAATTAGACAGCCCTGATTCTCCATCCAATTACCGCCCAATCTCCATATTACCAATTTTAAGTAAAGTATTTGAAAGAATCGTATAAAATAAACTAACCAAATTCTTAGCTAAATACAACATCATAGCAAAATCGCAATTTGATTTAGAGAAAACCACACCACAGAAGACGCTATCAACATGTTATTAGGAAAATCTCTATAAACCTAAACTATAAAAAACACAATCTTAGTTTTTCTCACCCTGTCAAAAGCCTTTGATACGATCTCACCTGATATTTTACAGAACATATCAAACACATATGGCATAAGGGGAAATATGCTAAATTGGTTTGTCATATATCTCTAATCGTCAACAGTATATTAACGTAAATGACATTTCAGAGAATATGCTGTATTGGAAAGTGGGGTTCCACAAGAATCTATCTTTGGACCCTTACTTTTCTTAATACATGTAAGTGATTTTTATCGATTAACAACTTTAAACTGTATTCAGTATGCAGACGGTACAACACTCACTTCTACACACCGAGATATCAACTTCCTAATAAATGAAATGAACAGGCAATTAGAACATGTCTAGAACATGTGTGCAAATAAACTTTTACTGAACTTGAGAAAATCATCATATATGATTATAACTAAAAAACCTGTAATCGCGCACACTCCATTAATAATTGGAAACACTCCTCTTGCAAAAGTAAATGAATTTAAAGTTCTTGGCATCAAGTTAGCTGACAAATTAAATTTCAAAAGCCACACACAACATATCAGATCGAAACTATCTAGATTTCTCTACATAATATTCAAACTCAAACAATTCCCAAGATGTAATACTGTATTACTCATGTATTCATTCACACTTACAGTATGGAATTACAGCATAGGATTACTTTGCTAGTAATCCATCAAAATTGCTTACAAGCCCTCGCTATCAGTATTATCCCACATCAGACCAACCATAATCATAATACGAGGCTTCCCAATGATTTCATACATAAACCAAATTATTCAATGCAAATTGCAGGAAATGCTGTCCTACAAAGGAGCAGATATCTGGAACACTATACCTATAAATGTCAGACAGGCACCATCATTAATTTCGTTTCGCAAATCACTAAAATAACACTTTATTAACTCGTATTAATGTATGTGTACATATAAAATCAACCAACCCGATTATCCAAGCTATTCATCAGTCCTGCCGTATGTCTTCCGAGCTATGGAATTCATGGTATGAAAACGTCTGTCTATAGCTCCACTTAACTTCGACATTACTGTATTTTTTTTATTAATTGTATATATTTCTATCCTTAGTATGTGAATTGTCACTGTATTCTATTGTCAGTTCATATTATTAATATTTGTTGTATGGACTATCGTCTGCCAATAAACTTTTTCTTTTTCATTTTTATATTGCGACTTGTGAATATTACTAAACAAAAATTCGCACTCCTTTTTCAAAAACCACAGAGGCCTATTATATATGCAAAATTCACAATCTTAAATTGGGTGCAATCGCGATCTGCATAAATTATACCTTGAAACTTTCCATTATATTACGTCATATATATAAAATGGGCCTCATTTATCTGTATTTTTATGCCCTTAAGATTGTATTATTTCTCCTTTGTAATAATAGAAATCAATTATTATTTATTTAAACATGTACTATTTACCGTATGGTTTGCTACTTCCTTTTCCTATTATTTCGAAGATTACCTCATTTTTCATTTGTAATAAGAGAATTAACTAAATGCAACTTTATTTTATTTTCCGCTGCTTCTATTTATTTTCTTATTTTCTCGTGTAAAAGCTGGAATGGATCTCAAAGATTTATGCCTGAAAAGCTCTCATCATGCTTCTCGACTGCATATTCAGATAAGAATACTGTAATTAGACTACTTGCCACTAAAAATACAAAATTAAACGTTAATGCCAACATTGTGTAAACGTATATGGATATGGTGTATGTCTTATGTAATGTATGCTTCCTGATTAAATTGTCTATTTGTCTTTCAACAATATAAAATTATCCTGTAAAAGAATGTCAACAATTGCTAACGAGTTAATGATCCCAAATTCACTTACTCTACGGACTTTTTTTGAGAAATTTTTATTTTAATAGACTTTATAACGTCTTTGAAATTCACTCATCTGCTGAGTATAGGGTAACCATGAATTATTTTTACAAATTCAATTAAATTTGGAATGGACACCCTGTCTATCAGTCTGGCTTTTTAAAAAGTAAAAATAAAGAAAATTTATGACAGACCAAACATACCTATTTACTGCACAAGGTCAGTGAGCGACGTTGGGTGTGTTCTCTTTTCTGTAGTTGGATAGGTGGCCGTCCTCTGCGTTCAGACGATGTAACCACCCGTGGTTTGGATTCCACATAAAATTGTATCTCCTCCGTCATATGACCTTTGCCGTTATGAAGGAGGTTAAATAATTCCAATAACTTCAGTGTAAAACTCTGTAATGCATAATTTTAGTTTACATCAGTTTTTCTTAATTATTCGAAACCATTCGATTAGGCTAAACTTGAACTGCTTTCTTGTAAACATTACAGAATAATCGAACTTCAAACTCGGTTTCTGAGTAAGTCAATTTAATGTAACGTAAGTCAATGCAATGTAACGTAAGTCAATGTAGTGTAACTTCTGAGTAAGTCAATTTAATGTAACGTAAGTCAATGCAATGTAACGTAAGTCAATGTAGTGTAACTTCTGAGTAAGTCAATTTAATGTAACGTAAGTCAATGCAATGTAACGTAAGTCAATGTAGTGTAACGTAAGTCAATGTAGGTAATATAAGTCAAAGGCTTTGCAAAATTTTCTAGTGTGAGTTAAAGTAAGTGAAAGGCTTTGTAAAAATTGACTAGTGTACCACATACCTCTCTCCTCTCTTCTTTGCAATTATTTTAATGTACCTTCAGTATTTGGGAGAGGAAAATGCTTTTCAACGCGGATGATAACATTTTATTTTATGATCCTGGTACAGATATTCTAGAGCAGGGAACCTGCCGCCCGCGGGCATGATGTTGCCCGCGGCCTAGTTTTTAATTGCCCGTGGACAGTTTGATTATTTAAAGTCATACAGTATTTATATCTTAATTATGTCCAAACTATTTTTAAAGCTGCACTTTGCCCGGTACAAAGTATTTTAATTAAAATTTTCCCGCCACACAGTAAAGGTTCCCCACTCCTCTTTTAGAGGAAACCTTTAACCAATTTGTTAACAGAATTATGCGTGAAGTATACTATGAGACCCTCAGTTAATATGAGTAAAACACAGCACACTAATGTGTAGTTTTCCCTTAAGTGTACTCGTAAATAATATTAATTTGTTAAGCTCAGTGAGAGTACTGACAGAGATTATTTCAAATACTTGAAATTAACTGTTAGGAGCGGAGGGGCTACAAGCGTGACCTTCGTGAAATGAGAAATCATCGCACGGAACATTTGAAAGGTTGAAAGGAAAGAAAGAATCATAGATTAATTTACATAATAATGAAAATCAAGTACAAAAGCCAAAATTTGAGAGATAATGTACGCACGTACCATCAGTTACACGAATGGAAATACATTGAGCCACCCTTACGGCTCAGGGTATTCCGACTTTGGTACCCGACTGTAATACTCAATTTAATGTGACAATAAAACTCACACTAATAGACGGAGTTTATTTCCACAACAGTTTCGATGTTGTGGAAATAAACTCCATCTATTAATGCGAATTTTATTGTCACATTTCGACCTCGACGTAAAAAGGTGAAGTTTTGCATTTACTCAATTTATGTCGAATGTAAACATGTAAATAAATAAAACTTACGATACTATAAACAGATAAGGACTAAATGTATAAACATAAATTTACAAAGAGAGGAAAAGGAAATTGCATGAAACCCAATGGACTCGAACCCGCGGCCGCGTCGTGTAGTTTTAGAATCAAGGCTTTTTCGAGTTCCTCCGTTCCCCAATTCCCCCCTCAAATGCGTTTTCATTTCTTTCGTCGTATATAACAGTGCGATCATTGCACTTAAATCCCTTATAAAAATAAGTTGATCGTCATTGTTTATCGCTTTAAAACAACGAACAATTACGAGAATACACTTACGAGGATGCTTAAAATGCCTGTGTATGGAGAAACATTTATCAATAAACCCACAGTTTAATGTATGCCTTCGATCCTTTACACGCTTACGACTTAATAGAAAAGATAAAATAACCTATAAAAACACATCTGTACATATTAACTGTTAAACATTTAAGGCACTTTTTTATTAACCAACGCGAATGGAGTTAGCTTAATTTTTGGTTTACAATGATAATTTTTATGAAATAAACAGAATAAGGTTGGGTATGGTTTGAAATAAATAAGTACTATAGATGCCCTAAAATATATAAACAGAGAGAAAACCTAGAATTAAGTTTATATGACTACAAGCAATGTTATTAACATTTGTTAATATTAGGTTAGGTTTTAGCTAAGGATCGGGGCTCGAACCAACTTCGTGTGGTGTCCGAGACAGCGTTCCTACAAATCATGCGGGTTCGAGTCTCGCTAGCTCCTAGTTTCTCATTTTATTCATTTTTCCTCTCATTTTATTTAAGTGTGGTTATTGTACTTCAAAATGCACGTAGGAGTCCCATTAAGTTTATTATAAGTTTGTTATTATTTCGACACTTAATTTTGATTCAACTTTTTTTAATATGTAAAAGTGCGTTAAAAATTAACCTTAAAAACAGCTTCGATCTCTCCATTTCAGAAATACAGGGTGGCCACAAAGTCCCTTTGCATGAAAAACAAGGGCAACATACGGATATGCTGTAATTTCACTGCAAAGGGACTTTGTAGCCAAATCTTTAGTCTGCTTCACTTTCAACCATAAAATACACAGCCAAACAGAACACAGGATACTGTACAATCGGTTAAAAAAGTCATGTGGTGAGACATCTTGTTTCTTCCAATATTTTTACTAAGAAACATGGCGTTCACGACAGGACTCTTTGAATCGATTGTACGTAACTATAAATGAAGAAGCAGTCCTTTTCAAATTAACTAAAAGTTTCGAATTTAAAAAAAAGTGTTAATGTTCTATAACATATTTAGTTTTACATTCGGATTCCACGTTAAACTGTAGGTCTAAGGTGGAGCGACAAGCTTGACCTTTGTCAGAATAAACAATTCGGACGGAAGCAAAACAAAGGTACCAAGGTTATATAAATGTAAGCAGTTAAGCTTCGTATGACATGAAAATTTGAAACCGTTTAGTTCCCTATTACGTGTCCAAATAGGTTAAGTGACTTAAGGCATCTCTCAGAATTTGGTTCCAAATTGGAGACCACATAGACACTAACCGGGAACTTACTGGCTCTCTTTTTGACCCTATATACTAAAAACGTTGTACTGAAAAGGGAAGCTATACGGTCAGTGTTTAGAACTGTTTATCACTTGAAAGAAATGTTAATATTACAAAAAAAAAAAACATTGAATGTTTACAAAACGTAAATATTTTGAATGTTTTAAAATTTAATGTTTTGAAAGTATACAGTTAACTTCACTGTAAAGGTTTTAAATTTATATGTAGCTTATATGAAATACAAGGTGATTCACTCGCTGGTAGTCTCAGCGGATATATTAGCGATACTCTGGGGCTACCACCGAGTGAATCACCCTGTATATATATGCATTTTTATACGTCTACGTCATGGACAGTCGTGGCCAGTAGCAAATTTAAGCGACTTTCGGTCTGGGTAGCAGGTGGATGGGTGACTGTCTTCTGCACTCGGATGATGTAGCGACCCGTGGTTTGGATCCCACAAAGTTGTAGGTACCCTTCGTCATGTGACTTTTGCCGTACAAAAAAGGTTAAACAACCGCAAAACATCATCATCATGCATATATATTATATATATATATATATATATATATATATATATATATATTCTCTAGGAACCAAATCCTCTTGTTGTGTCATATATACTGTATAATTATATATCAGGGCTGTTCAACTTCAAGGTACTGGAGGGCCGCATTTTACTTTAGGTATCTACTCCAGGGCCACATTATAAAAATGTGTGGGAACTGTATGAGATCATTATTTTCCAGACCCACTTTAAATAACTTCAATTTACTTCGAAATCCATTTGCGTAACCATATAAGTTAGATATACTTTACTGTTTTGCTTCGAATTTCAAATTAAGTTCATTCAAATGAGCTGTAAGGTCTGTTGGAAAGACAAGCTCACATAGAAATTCGGGATTATACAGCTCATTCTCCAGCTTAGTTGTATCAGATTTAACTTCATTCCTTAGGAACAGTAGAATCTCCCTTCTAAAGACAAAAAATTATAAAATTAAATCATTTGCTTAGAACATCTCGTGGTGGGTCGTATGGACCCCGCGAGACGCTTGCTGGACAGTCGTGCTATATATTATACATATACACTGTAAACTGAACTTAAATAACTGTTTTAGACTTTTATAAAGTTCTTTGAAGGGGAAGATATATATTTTTTTTGGTGCTACTATAGCGTGATTCCTACCGGTGACTTCGATACTATAGGGTGATTCCTACCCGTTTTGGTTCGAAACTACAGTACTGTAGAGTGTGATTCCTATCCAAGGTATAAATGAAAATATAATAAATATAAAATGCTATTTATTATTCAATTTTATTTATTTAAAAAATAGTTTCGGTGCTACTATAGTATGTGGTCTACCTACGATTGGTTAGGTTTAGTCACGATATTTTCGTTAAAACTAACGAAAATATCATGACTAAACCTAACCAATCGTCAAGGGCGATGGACATTGGAATGTAAACAAGCAATTAGTAAACAAGGTAAGAAGCTATAATTAAAAGGTAGACCGCCGAATCGAGGTAGGAATCACGCTATAAGTAGCACCTTTTTTTTATTTAAAATAATTTATTTTCAAAATGGTCAGAAATTTACCTTTGTGTATATAGGTAAATTGGTTAAAGGTACGCGGGTATTTCAGGTTTAAAGAGTATATTTTAGCCTAAGGGTATATCAGTCAATTTTTAAAATTTTATTATTATTATCATTATTATTACTTTTTTCTGGAGGAATATATATTATATATATAATATATATATATTATATATATATATATATATATATATATATATATTAATGTAGGTGTAATGTGCAGAGCTAAATTATAACCTGGTGACGGCAGGCGGCGCGCAGCAAAACCCAGCTGTTCATCCTTTCACACAATAAAAAAAAAAAATTGGTTAGTACATAAATGGGTACCCTTGGTAACTTAGTGGTTAAGACGCTGGGCTGCTGGTGAGGCGTGGTTCGGATTCCACGTTAAACTGTAGGTCTAAGGTGGAGTGACAAGCTTGACCTTCGTCAGAATGAACAATTTGGGCGGAAGCAAAACCAAGGTTAACAAAGGTTATAATTAAAAGGTGCCAAAAAGATTTTCATACGAAGAGTTGAATTTTAGATTTGGTTCTCTCAAGATCACAAGCTTTCGGGGCTTGTCAAAGTTGTAAATATTAAAGTTTAAATATTAAAGTAAATGTTAAAGTTTAATTAGAGTCGCGTTACCAGTCTCTCTCTTGGCCCATTCAACGTAAAAATATTCGCCTTTGCCTGAAGACATGTATCTTTAATTATATTTAAATCATTGTATTACACGGTATTCATTATTAAATTAAGAGAAAGTGGAAATTATTCTGTCCTAAAAATTCTTTCTTACAAATTTCTATTCTTCCAGTCTTTACAGGCTCCTGGGAAATATCTGTCATTGTTGGAAAATGTAATACTCGTATATTGAATTTGAAGTAAACAACTTGTTGCCATAGAAACATATCACAAAGAATCGGTCTACGTCCGACAAGAGAAATAATCTAAAATTTTAGTTTTGCACAATTATCGTACATTTGGCTACTCAAAATAGTTTCTTTCTGTACCACGTTACAAAAAGATGTTTTGAGTGGTGTAGCGTGATTAGTCTTTTTCGCGGCCAATAAGGATTAGTTCGTTCGCAGTCTTAAAATGTGCTTCGGAGTATGTTTGAAGTTTATTATGAAAGCATTTGGAATTCATTTATAAAACTTCGATTCATATATTTTCCACGTTCCTATATTGTTTCATCCATTTTAGTGTAGAATCTTAAAAAATTAAACTTAAACTATTTGAAACTAAAACTGTCAACTTTTTGTCATCTTGAACTAGCAACGTGGATTTTCTAAATAACTTATATATTATATTCAGTTGGATTGCTAACCCCCTCATTAATTCAAATAGAACAGAACTTATTTATTACTTATTGGTTTCCTGTTAACTTATTGGCTTCTTTGAAATTTTGCCGCACGTTATCTCTTGTATCCTATCAGTGATACAGGAGATATCGCCGTGAAGTTTACATTGAAGTTCAATTTGGTTTTGGGTTCAAGATTAAACCTTACTTATATAATGAATATACGAGGTTAATGCGAGATTAAAATATTATGAAACAATATATCCCACAATCACACGATTTTCTATCCAGGTCCAAACTCGAAAGCAACAGGAGAAATACACAAATTTTCAAGAAAGGTTCATTCCGTAACATGTTAGTTTCACCCTGTAGATACTGTAGTAAGAGTTGGACCTATCCCTAACGCTCCTAGTGGAAACGCGTTACTACCCATTATTGCAAGTTATAATTTCGTGTGTTTTTCCTGAAAATGAGTACACAAGGGACATTATTAATATTTTTAAAGACAAGTGTCTGAAGATTTAGTGCCCAATAGTGCCAGTGAGTGTGCCGGTTATAGAAAATAGGGTAAATCTTAAGGAAATGTCATCACCTGCAGTAACTTGCTTATAACGTATTTGCACAAAAAACAGTACTCTTGAAAAAGTTTTATGTTGTTACGTAGATTACGGCCATATGGTTATTTTTTCGAAATTCAGGTGATAACATCTCCTTACGATTAACCAAAAAGAGTTTTATGCTAAAGTACAGTGAGAGTTACATTGAGTGTAAGTTCATTTGTGCAAAAACAATGTATTGTAACTTCAGTGTATTTTTTGTGAGGAAGTTTTATTTTGAATGAACTCTTAAAGCCGTCAAAGGCCTATAATACATCAGTGGACTGGTCAACGGTTTTACTCTGAGAATCGGTCGTTTGGTTTGAGTCAAGATGGAGCCGAGATTTCGTTGAAGCGTGAGTAATTCTAACTTCTATTTATTTCATGGTTGTTCTGTTGTACACTCTTAACATGTTAAAAGTTTAAAATTAATGCTAATCACAACAATAATAATGACGATGCAGGTTGTATTAATTCGTTAGTTTACTGGTATTTAAAAACTATTTTTACTTTATTATGGACAATGGACACGTCAAATTCTATCAGAAACCGATGTGCAAAATTGCTTGTGTGCGTATTGTTAATTTCAATAGATTACACAACTTTGATATACTGTATATATATACAGTATATATATATATATATATATATATATATATATATATATATATATATATATAAAATTTCGAGGGTTCAAACGATTGTTCAAAATCAATCTGCAGTCGACCATTCTGCAGCACCCCGCCTCATTTGCTGGATTTGGTATCTATCATCTGCCTGCCCTCGTAGCCAGCTGGTCAGGGACTTTGCACAAGAACCTGTCCAGCTGGTTCTTGAAATTATTGAGTTTGGTGTGTTTGGAGGTTCCTCAGTTTGGTAAAATTTAAGATTAATGACTGCAAATTTTTTAGAGTTCAAAACCCCGCCTCTAAAGCCGACATTGCTTTTCAAACGTCACATGAAATTTCGAATAACCGATCTCGGCTTTAGGGGCTGAGATTGTTTATATATACACATATACATATATACACACACACAC
>JAJOZX010004358.1:135000-185000 GCA_023014485.1 Bathynomus jamesi | reverse complement strand
ATCTCTCTGACTCTTGGTCATCCTCCTTCCGAGATTTCGGTGAAACCCTCGTTATTGCGCTAGATATATCAAAAGCTTTTGATAGTCTGGCACAAATCTTTAATTTTCAAACTGCCCTCTTTCTGTTTCTATCTGGGCGGAGGGGGTGCGGCATTCGCCCTTGGGCCCCTCTTCCTGCATAAAAAAAGTGAATATGTAATAGCATGCATGAACATGCACGATTTTGGATTATGATCTTCGATGTTACGAAGGAGTTAAACATCTCCATCATTACATCCTTAATTAAGTACCTTCATTTTGAAGAAAATTTTGTGTATCTTCAAAATAAAAGAAGTGATACGGGGGAGGCGGTTGGGAGAGAATATGCATTTCCGACGACAATGAGTTTAACTCGAACGAACTTTAGGGACCCAAACCCGTGTTACTTCCATTTCCCAAATTTAGCCTCGTCAGCCGGCATCATTGCCAGCAATGTTCTTGTAATTAGAAGTTTTATGAATGAAATCTATTCATTTATGGAAGTTTGTAAAGAAAATTGACATTTACAAAGGCTTTGATTTAATTAATTGATTTTATTTTGTTCAGTTTGTAGATACAGTATAGGAATTTATAGTGTATAGGAATAAATTCATGGTTATAATTGTGTATAAAGATATAGGCAGTGCAGATGTTTTTAAAGAGATAAGTGTAGATATACAATTACAGACATCAACCTAAATTCTGAATATAAAGCATTGAAAGACTGCACTTGGTAGGTCGAAGATGCACCGAGTGTAAACTGAAAGGTGCTGTAGTTCCTGGAAGTATACTTTTCATATTTTTAACTTAATTTCTAAAGGATCCTGTTTTGTCAAGAGTCGCTTCATCTACTCCGCATCTCTCTTCAGCTATTACTGTACTCTTGGCATACTTTCTTCGCAAAGTACCATTTAGTCTTTTTTTTTAAACCCTGCGTTCCAGAGGATATACAGCGAACAGTTATTGGAGTGATAGTAGCCATTCTTTATGTAATAAATGAAGTGAATCCCATCAATTTTGCCTTTTAACTCTTTCAGGCCTATGGATTAAGAATTAACCCACCGTTTAAGTCCTAACTTCATCCTAAAACCACTAAATATACTCTCTTTCCGTCCGTCAAATTGTAACAAGATTATTGCATGAAACAAAACATAAAAATAAAAAAAATTTAAAATAAAATAATAAAATAGCAATAAAAAGTTTTGCGTGTGCGCCGCAAAGAGTTAAAAAGCCTCCTCGCTTCTTAACTGCGTATTCAGATAAAACTATTAAAGGCATATCGGATATCTCAATTCTTGGTATAGCCAAAAGCCATTCCTCTGTAATGTACGGCATTAAAATAAGAAATTTTAAGATGATGCTAATGTTTTGTACCTGTTGTTGAATACAGAATATGAAGCGGTTGAGTACAGGGAGAGAGCCAGTCATAGGCAAGCAAAGCACTTTGCAAAGCACTTAGTCTGAGGGATACTAAAGCGCACACATCAGGTTTCCACTAACTGTGATTACATGAAATAGATAAGGTGTTAAGAATGTGTTTTCAGAATGTAGTTTAAGAAGTGTAAAGTCTTTCCTTGCGTTAAACGTAAACGAAGTACAATGCGGTCCGCTCTGTCTCCTTTAATTATGTGTTTAAAAGTGACTAAATAAAATATATAGGAGGGAAACGTGTCTTTTCATCATTCCGTTTTAAGCATAGTCTGCCATTGATCTTTGTACTTCGCTCGGCCCGTTACCATGATGGAAATAACGTTAGAATAACTAAGAATAATAAGCAAGTTGTCTAAAACCATCCTTCGCTCATTACATCTCTCTTTTAAGATGTAAAACTTTGTAAACTATTCTTTTTCCGACTTTTTAAAAAAATTTTATCTTTGTATTCACTCCATGACTGGAAGTTTTCTATTCCAATGGATGGCTAAATATGAAAATCCATTAATCCATGATGAATGGGCGAAAGAATACCGGAGTTTTTACATTCTATAATTTTACTTTTCATGGCGTATACTGGGAACAGATTTAACTGCCACTTCAGAAACAAACATTTTTACTACATAAACCAACTGGATTCTAAACTGCATCGAAACAAGTCCACATTTCTGTATAACCATGCACTTCCTGCATAATACAGTACTCACGCGGTTATCCATAAATCAAGTTAACCGTAATTTACTAATTATGACCATTGTGCACTTATCCGTAATCATGACACGGAGTTAACCGTGATTTAGCGCTATTTACATCCGCTTCTGCCAGTCCACTACAACGCGCTTCAGTCAGTGTCGAGACCCTACTATTAAACAATTAATATTAGCAGCAGTGTTAGCAGAAAGAGGGTTACACTGTTCAGGGGGCGGGAAAGATAATCTTCACGGATAACTGGTAGTCGATCACGGATAACAGTACTGTATCGTGTTTTATTCCACTGACAACAAATGAAATCAGAAATCCAGAAATAATACCAATATTTCTATTTGTAAACTAATATATATATATATATATATATATATATATATATGCACTGAAAGATATAGCTTGAAAGCATTTGAAGATTTAAAGCAAGTCGTTCAATGTGGAGATAGATACGAAGAGATGGAAAGAGAATATGAAATAACCGCTATAAAAAATTCTATTTATGAAAACAAGCCTGTTCTACCCTCAATACTGGAAATTTCATCATTCGGAAAACAGACATATACTGAGTTTATGTTCAGCTTTCAAATGAGGAGAATCCCCTTGTTAAGGACTGAAGCATCTGTATATAAGAAATCTTATAGTGCGTCTTTGTTTTATTTCCATAAAACACACACACACACGCATAAGATCTGTGACACGTGGAACAGACTACCTTCAGAAGTTGTGAACAGTTCCTCTGTGGATCAGTTCAAGAAAAGATTAGACCGAATCTTGCACACTGTTTGAGGGTGTAGAATTTTTCTCTGGCACCCCTTGCCATTAGTACCTCCTCGGTATGGACCGCAAGGCCTTTTAAGGTATTCTTGTCCTTGTAACTCTCTCTCTCTCTCTCTCTCTCTCTCTCTCTCTCTCTCTCTCTTCTCTCTCTCTCAATGGTTGAAAAGAGGGCCTTAAAAATATTAGCTTGTATTAGGCTTGTTCCAATTTAGAACAAGGAGACTATAATGTGTGTCTATTATTCACTAGTCAGACCTCAACTCGAATATTGTGCACGGTTTTGGTCTCCGTCCCTTAGGAAAGATATAGAAGGTTGGAAAGAGTACAAACAAAGGCCACAAAATTGATCCCTTCAATGAGAGTGCAAAACTATCAACGGAGATTGGAGTGCCTAAATCTGTTTACCTTAGAGACGAGGAGGTTGCGCGGTCAGCTTATTGAAGTCTTCAAGATGCTCAATAATAGGTTTAAATTGGAACTAAAGACATTTAGTACCTCTATCTGCGGCAATTTCTTCTATAAAATAGTTAATATCTGGAACCAACTACACTCAGAGGTTGTTTCAAGCCAAAGTGTAAATATGTTTAAAAATAGGCTGGACAAAATACTGAATATTCTCATGATTTAAGACTAAAACAACCTAACACTGCAGGAGTTCTTCTGCGCGGTTTCTACTGTATGTGCATGCGTAATTATAGAGCTATCTTATATATTCTCCACTTTCCTGTAAAATTTCCTTGGCTACTTTTCCAGGGTCAGGGTATTTTCTTCAACCTTTTTCCGTACCTACCTCTGGTAGGAAGGGAGCGGAGGGAGCCTTATACTTTTCTACCCAATTTTCTACTACTGCTAGAATAGTTGAAAGAAAAAATAACTAGTTTAATAACAGGAAGGTCTTTGAGGCTTCCTCTTGTCCTTGTAACTTTTAACTCTCATATATACACAGGGTATTATAAAATTGTTTCATAAATTAGTATACATATTCAGGACGTCAAAGTGAACAAAAAAGTTCCTATGAACATAAATCCGCAATCGCTTCGTTTCCGAGATACATTGCTTTTTTGCCGAGGACGATGCTATTCTCTGTACACCTATTTATGCTTTTTAGATATATCACTAATAATAATTTATTATTATTATTATTATTATTATTAATTAATAGTTAATATTATTATTATTAATAATAATAATTTTATTGTTTTCCGATATATCTAGAAAGCATACAATAGGTGTACAGAGAATAACATTGTCCTCAGCAAAAAAGCAATGTATCTCGGAAACGAAGCGATTGCGAATTTATGTTCATAGGAACTTTTTTGTTCTCTTTGACGTCCTGAATATGTACTAATTTATGAAACATAATTTTATAACACCCTGTATATATGGTTTGGTGCCTGGGGTGGGGGAGTGGAGTGTTTTATTTATTAAAGATTCCGTTTGGCCGATATATTAATAGTACAACAAACAAATGACTATCTGTGAAGCCCACCAGCCCAATTTTCACTGAAACAACCTTAAGGAGACGAAATAATTTATGGTTGAAGTTTGTTTATTAAAATAACTAATTTAGTTTTGGAGTCAAGTTTTTAGGGTAAGGGCGAATGTTATTACATTAAATAGTACCAAGAGTGAGTCTGGTAATTTGCAACTAACAATAAACTGACAAGTTATCCTTACAAAATTTCGAGAGCCCCGAAAACCTGTGACCCTGACGGAACAAAATCTAGAATTCAGTTTTCTAGGCGCAGTGGTGGCGAACCTTTTTTGCTGGCCGATCATTTTTCTTACTTTTGATTTTTAAAAACAAATTGGGTCACAATAATTTAATTACTTACTATTTTTAGTGAGAAACTTGTTGGATTTTAGCTGCTAATGTTTTGATCCGAGGTTTATATTTAGTTGTCTTTAGTCTCACACATGCAGCACTCATATCTGTAACAAGGCGATTCCTAGTGGTGCATTTGAGGAAATTCATGGAGGAAAACAACTGTTCACATGAATAAGATGAACCAAACATTGTTAGCACGTTCCTAAACGTATACGATACGTCTAAAAACGTTTCAGTGTGTATCAGCTGTTTATTTCGTAGGAGAATAATTTTTTTTAAAACTGTAAGGCAGAAAATATTAAAAATTAGTCATATTTTATTTAAATAAGAGCTCATGGGTCACTAAAAATTGCCTCGTGGGTCAGTGGTTCCCTAACACTGCCGAGGGTAAAGATCTTACGGCACCCTTACAGAGGGTTTTCCCTCCAACGTCTCATTCATTCCGAACAGAAACATCCACAAAAAATATAAAAAACTGTTACAATCTTTGAGAAGTTACATTCAAACAAATATCTTCAATTTATCTTCCCAAAACAAGTATCATATATACAAAAACGCTATACCATATTAGAAAGTTTAATTAGTAATACTTAGAAAAATGCTATGTTAACCCTTTAAGCCCTGAATTTTTTGTAGGGTTAAGTTATGAATCCGTGTATTTGAAACGTTAGCAATTGGCATCTTCAGTCCTTAAAGGGTTAAGAGTGTTAATTACAAATATTTCTCAAACAAATACAAATGAATATAGCCGCTATTTCAAAATTTCTCTTATTCCCATGTATTAAATTTATTACGAATCAGATCTGCACGAGAGAGAGAGAGTTAAAAGGAGTTACAAGGAAAAGAAGTACCTCAAAAGGCCTTGCGGCCCATACCGAGGAGGTACCAATGGCAACGGGTGCCAGGAAAAATTTTCTACACACTCAAATAGTGTGCAAGATTTGGTCTAACCTTTTTTGAACTGATCCACAGAGGAACTGTTCACAACTTCTGAAGGTAACCTGTTCCACGTGTCACAGATCTTATAGGTAAAGTAATTCCCACAAACACTAGTCCTAAACCGTTTCAAATCCAACTTCAACCATTGTTGCGAGTTGGGTTATCATTTAAACTAAACATACTTCTAAAATCGACATCGTTGAACCCGCGTAAGAACTTGAAAACCTCGATGAGGTGACCGCGCAGCCTCCGAGTTTCCAGCGAAAACAAGTTAGGACGCGTAAGCGTCGATTATAGCACATATACCTAACGGAAGGGATTAACTTTGTGGCCCTCGCCTGCACTCGCTCCAGCCTCTCAATATCTTTCCTGAGGGTGGGCGACCAGAACTGCACAGCATACTCCAGGTGCGGCCGACCCAGAGAATTGTACAGAGAGAACACAATCTCCTTGTTCCGAAATCGAAATTGCCTCCTGATATAGCCCAATAACTTCTGGACTTTCTTTTCCATCTCTACGCACTGTTTGGTAAACTTAAGGTCGCTGCTAATTAGCACACCCAAGTCTTTTTCCAAATCAGTGGCCTTGATATTACTCCCCAACATGGAGTAGTCCAACTTGGGATTGGCGTAGCCAATATGCATCACCTTGCATTTACCCAAGTTAAACGGCATTTACCATTTTTCGGACCACCCTCCTATCACACGTAGGTCCGCACGCAGTTGCTTGATCGCTTCGGGCGTCCAACATTGGCCCCAAGCTTTGTGTCATCAGCGAATTTGGCAATCCTACTGACAATGCCACCGTCGATATCATTTATGTAAATGATAAACAACAGTGGCCCCAAAACGGAACCCTGAGGAACCCCGCTAGTGACGGAGGCCCAACCCGAGGTAGCCCCTCTAATTACAGCCCTCTGCCGCCTATTCTTCAGCCAGTTTCCAATCCACCTACCTACTTCCCCATCGATAGCCAGCGCGCGGACTTTGGCCATTAGTCGGCGATGAGGTACCTTATCAAAGGCTTCTGAAAGTCGAGATAAAGTATATCAATCGCCCTACTCTTATCGTACTCACTCAACATGACGTGGAAAAACTCAAGCAGGTTAGTGAGACACGATCTATGCCGTCTAAGCCCATGTTGGGAGTCCCCAAGCAGCTTGTACGAATCCAAATGGTCAACGATCATTAGTGAGACTAATGGGACGATAGTTCCCTGGACGTTCGTATCCCTTTTTTTTAAGATAGAAGTCACGTTGGCTTCCCTCCAGTCACCAGGCACCTGGCCCGTCTCCAACGATTTGTTGAAGACTCGCCAAGTGGGGAGCCACCTGGTTGCGCACTTCCGCAACACACTGGGGAGGAACTGGTCTGGCCCAGGAGCCTTAACCGCGCTCAGTTTGTCTATTCTATCGGCAATGTCTGGCATGGTACACCGAACACTATCCAGGAGAGCACCGTCGTGCCTGACGCCTGGCTCTGGGAAGACGCGGGTGTCCTCCCTGGTGAACACTTTCGCAAGGTACTCATTCAGCACATTAGCGATGTCCGCGTCGGAGGTCCGCAGCGGGCCGCTGGGGTCCTTTAACAGGCCCATCATGCTTCTAATGGGCTTTCTACTATTAACATAACTGAAAAATTCCTAGGGTTCCCCTTGCAGAGGCTTGCCACCCAGAGTTCTTCGTTACGTTTCGCTAGCCTAACCTTCGCCTTCACTTCCCTGCGCCGCAGGCGGACATACGCCTCAGTGTTTTCGTGGGAACGATTGGCCTTCGCCCTCCTATACGCAGCCTTCCTATTTCGGATAGCCGAAGCGATGTCCCGACTAAACCACTTAAGCTGCGTTGAGGCAGGGGTGATCGGTTTTGAGGGGATGGCAGAAGACTGCAGCATCATAAACTGGTCCTGGAATGCACTCTACACTCCCTCAACATAGCCGCCGACCTCTATCCCCATTTCGCCTATGCTATCTCGGAGGCCAAATAGTTCGCCTGCCGTAGATCGAGCTTACTGCCTCCCGATCACTCCCGCCCAACGATTCGTCAACGATGAAGCCAGTGACGAGGTTGTCTTCGGTCGTGAATACTAAGTGTAGAACGCTTTCTCCTCGTGTAGGCCCATTGAGCATTGACCCACTGAGTCGGGAAGTTCTCGTCAGCAAGTCAACTAGCCTCCTCCCCTCTTCATCAGCAGTCCTGTCTTCCAAGTTGATGCCGCGACAGTTGAAGTTTCTTAAACTACACACACGTTGACCCCTAGCAGGCTACAAATTCGATGTACTGGGCTGTATCCTCCTAGAGGAGGAGATGCGGAGGTCTGTACACCAAGATTAACCTATAGTTCGTCCCTCCCAGGTTCAGATCGACGCCAAGCAGCTCCCGTTCCGATCAGAACTGGCAGTCAACCGGACTGAACGTGTCCCTGACGTATATTAGTTGCTATCACCACTCCAGGACTCGGTGATAGCTACGATATCCTGGTATTCTGATGCTAAGAGCGCACGTACTCGCAAAACTTATTCCTAATCGACCCAGCATTAAAAAACACTGCACAGAGGGAACCTTCCCTATTCTGACCGCCCCCTAGCGATCCGTTTCCCGAACAGCCAGGGCTGTTGGGAGTTGAAGAGCCCCTCACCAACGTGGGAGCAACTTGCGCAGGAACCCAAGCCCCCTCCAACGGGAAGGAGGGTCACCCACCTGTATATGGATGCACCCTTCAATTGAAGGTACGTCCGCAGCAGCTCAAGATCATACGTCCCTCGGTGGGGGCCCGTCATCAATCCCCGGGCTCGACCTCACCATACGGTATAGGTGCCGGTCGAGTAGCGCGCCCATCACACGTTTACCCTTGTCATTGAGGTGGACACCATCTCTCAGAGAGAGAGAGAGATACAAGGAAAAGAAGTACCTCAAAAGGCCTTGCGGCCCATACCGAGGAGGTACCAATGGCAACGGGTGCCATGGAAAATTTTCTACACACTCAAATAGTGTGCGAGATTTGGTCTAACCTTTTGTTGAAACGATCCACAGAGGAACTGTTCACAACTTCTGAAGGTAAACTGTTCCACGTGTCATAGATCTTATACGTAAAATAATTCCCACACACACTAGTCCAAAACCGTTTCAAATCCAACTTCCAACCATTGTTGCGAGTTGAGTTATCATTTAAACTAAACATGATTCTAAAATCGACGTAAGAGCGTAAGAGCTTGAAACCTCGATCAGTTGACCGCGCAGCCTCCGAGTTTCCAGCGAAAACAAGTCCAGGGCGCGTAAGCGTTGATTGTGGCCCATATGCCTAACGGAAGGGATTAACTTTGTGGACCTCGGCTGGACTCGCTCCAGCCTGTCAATCTTTCCTGAGGGTGGGCGACCAGAACTGCACAGCATACTCCAGGTGCGGCCAAACCAGGTAATTGTCGAGAGAGAGCACAATCTCCTTGTTCCGAAACTGAAATTGCCTCCTGATATAACCCAACAGCTTCTGGGCTTTATTTTCCACCTCGTCGCACTGTTTGGTAAACTTAAGGTCGCTGCTAATTAGCACACCCAAGTCCTTTTCCAAAAAAGTCGCCTCGATATTACTCCCCAACATCGAGTAGTCCGAATTGGGATTGGCGTGGCCAATGTGCATGACCTTGCATTTACCCAAGTTAAACGGCATTTGCCATTTTTCGGACCACTCTCCTATCCTACATAGGTCCGCACGCAGTTGCTCGATCGCCTCCGGCGTCCCAACATTGGTCCCAAGTTTGGTGTCATCAGCGAATTTGGCGATCCGAATGACGCCATCGTCTATATCATTTATGTAAATGATAAACAACAGCGGCCCCTAAACGGAACCCTGAGGAACCCCGCTAGTGACCGAGGCCCAACCCGAACTAACCCCTTTAATTACAACCCTCTGCCGCCTATTCTTCAGCCAGTTTTCGATCCACCTACCTACTTCACCACCGATACCCAGCGCGCGCACTTTCACCATTAGCCGGCGGTGAGGTACCTTATCAAAGGCTTTTTGAAGTCAAGATAAAGTATATCAATCGCCCTACTTTTATCATACTCACATGACGTGGAAAAACTCGAGCAAGTTGATGAGACACGACCTATGCTGTCTAAACCCATGTTGGGAGTCTCCAAGCACCTTGTAGGAATCCAAATGGTCAACGATCCTATCCGCTATTATTATCTCTAATAATTTACCTACAACTGAAGTGAGACTAATGGGACGATAGTTCCTTGGACTTTCGTGATTCCCTTTCTTAAAGATAGGGGTCACGTTGGCTTCCCTCCAGTCACTAGGCACCTGGCCCGTCTCCAACGATTTGTTGAAGACTGTAGCCAGGTGGGGAGCCACCTGGTCGCGCAGCACCTCCCGCAACACTCTGGGAAGAAACTGGTCTGTCCCAGGAGCCTTAAACGCGCTCAGTTTGTCTATTCTACCGGCAACGACTGTCGCGGTACATCGAACACTATCCAGGCCAGCACCTTCGTGCCTGACGCCTTGCTCGGGGATGATGCTGGTGTCCTCCCTAGTGAACACTCCCGCAAAGTACTCATTAAGTACATTGGCGATGTCCGCGTCGGAGGTCCGCAGAACGCCGTTTCGGTCCTTTAACGGACCTATCATGCTTCTAATAGGCTTTCTACTATTAACATAACTGAAGAACTCCTTAGGGTTCCCCTTGCAGAGGCTTGCTGCCCGTAGTTCTTCGTCACGTTTCGCTAGCCTAACCTTCGCCTTCACTTCCCTACACAGGCCGACACACGCTTCAGTGTTCTCATGGGAACGATTGGCCTTCGCCCTCCTATACGCTACTTTATATTTTCGGATAGCCGAAGCGATGTCAAGATTGAACCACTTAGGCTGCGTTGATGCAGGGGTGACCGGTTTTGAGAGTATGGCAGCAGACTGCAGCACCATAAACTCGTCCCGGAATGCACTTCACACTCCCTCAACATCGCCGCCGACCTCTAACCCCATCTCACCTACGCTATCCCGGAGGCTAACAAAGTCCGCCCGCCGGAGATCGAGCTTACTGCCTCTCGAGTTACTACGCTTCACCCGAGGGACGCACACACGGAACCTAATCAGACCGTGATCACTCCCGCCCAACGATTCGTCAACGGTGAGGCCAGTGACGAGGTTGTCTTCGGTCGTGAATACTAAGTCTAGAACGCTTTCGCCTCGTGTAGGCTCATTGACCCACTGAGTGAGGAAGTTCTCATGAGCAAAGTCAACTAGCCTCCTCTCTTCAGCATCAGCAGTCCTGTCTTCCCACTTTATGCCGCGACAGTTGAAGTCTCCTAAAACTACACACACCCTATCCCCTAGCAGGCTACGAAGTTCGGTGTAGAGGGCTGTATCCTGCTCGAGGAGGAGATGCGGAGGTCTGTACACCAAGATGAACCTATAGTTCATTCCTCCCATGTTCAGATCGACGCCAAGCAGCTCCCGTTCCGACCGGAACTGGCAGTCAACCGGACTCAACGTGTCCCTCACGTATATTAGTACCCCCTCCCCCCTCCCCACGGGTGCGGTCTTTGTGAAACATTCTATACCCGGGAAGAGAGAGAGAGAGAGAGAGAGATGCCTTAGGAAATAAGATCCCAAAAATCACCAATCAGTTGGGATCAGTTCCAGATTGATATGGCATTAAAATGTACCTAAATTAACGTTTATAATTTGTCGGTAATAGTGTCTCAAAATAAAAACGCTTTGACGCTCTTCAAATTGAGAGTTTGCATTCAAATCCGTGAACTACCGTGACCCAATTGAATTTCCGTGTGTTTATTCCTAAATCATAATTACAAGTTTACTGAAACATTCAGTTTAAGTAACTTAATGGTGTATTATGTAAATTTATTGAAGAACCTGACTTGACTTGCCCAACCGAAGTTAATGATCCTTATAATGATCCTTACAAAATGTTAATACAGTAGTATATGGCTTCACAGGGGGGTTGGTATACGAGTATATAGACTAACTAGCCGACTGTTCTTGAGTCAAACTCGACTAATATACCCTTTAACGTAGCCTCCAAAACAACAAAAGGAAAATTGAAACATTATAAATGATGAAACAGGGTCTTCTGAATGCGATGATACTCTCGTTCTGAGTACAATCGACCTCAATACAAATGCGTTAATTTTGCTTCATTGCCCGCCTACCCAATAAAATTTTTGCGCAGAAATAGAACACGCTGAGTGTGCAATAATGCAAACAACAGTAAATGAAGGTTTAACCCCTTAACCCCTCGCTTGTTAACGAAGTTAACCCCCTTTTCACTAACCTTTTTATTTGTAGTATACAAAATCGAACTTCGAAATTTCGATATTGTTTTTATCATATTTCTCGAGAACTCCTCTTATCTTCTCTCTGGCTGAGCAAGTAAGTAATGTTTGTTCAAGATAATGAGTGATGATAGGCTTTATCTGCGTTCATTCTTTTTATAGTTAATTTGTTTGATTTCAGGACACTTTCGTGTAAGTTTCAGAATACGATGTAAAATTCGTGTACGTTAAATTCTGTACAATTGATCCAAAACGTCCTGTCACGAACTTTACCGATATTTATGAATGAGAAACGTGGATTTTCATGACAAGATTTTTTTAATCGATTGTACATGTAATTTCAATTAAATTTCTAAAAATTATTAGTGCTGCACGAAACAAGTTCGAGTTTGCTTCCCCACCCCCAGCCCACAAAAAGAAGTGGCAGTAACGAATCTCTGAGTGTACAGGGTGTGGCAGAAAGTCCTGCACCATGGCATTTAATATCGTGGTCTTAGGATAAATGTTCGAATTCAGCACTATGAATACTTAAAAACTTCAACCAGTTTCAAACACGACTATTGAACATTTTGCAATTTTAACAGTTATCTGGAAATTGAAAACAAACATTTTAGAAATATTACGCACCGCCAAGGGTGCCAAGGGTGCCAGATTTTGCCACACACTATAAAAGAAAATTCTTTCAATGCACTTTGATGATAAATATAATTTAAGGAAACCAAAATCTTGGAATATAAAACCCAAACTAGAATTATCGTAGAATAAATGGCGTTAATTTTTTAATTTCTCTTTCTTAGAGAAAAGACGTTGGGTAATGATCTCGAAGCAAATAAAGTCCATCACTAAAGACAAGGACAGAATAAAGTTGAGAAGCCTGTTTTGAGCACCTAATAAACGTTCCATTCTTTCGAGCGAACAATAAAAAACGTTGAAAAATAATGCATTCTTTGCCATTGTTCGTTTATCTGACAATAAACTTCACCTTGGGTTCTTCTTTCACGCAATAAATGTTCCATTCAATGTATTCCCCATGGAAAGAGAGACTGAAATGATATTAATACATTAAAAATTGCCTGGTCATTTTTTATTTTATTTTACGGCATATTGAAGTTAGTGCCTTTGATGTCAAAATTTGGTATTTCTAGTAGAGAGAAGAGAGAGAGAGTTACAAGGAGTTACAAGGAAAAGAAGTACCTCAAAAGGCCTTGCGGCCCATACCGAGGAGGTACCAATGGCAACGGGTGCCAGGGAAAATTTTGTACACACTCAAATAGTGTGCAAGATTTGGTCTAACCTTTTCTTGAACTGATCCACAGACGAACTGTTCACAACTTCCGAAGGTAACCTGTTCCATGTGTCACAGATCTTATACGTAAAGTAATTCCCACACACACTAGTCCTAAACCTTTTCAAATCCAACTTCCAACCATTGTTACGAGTTGGGTTATCATTTAAACTAAACATACTTCTAAAATCGACATCGTTGAACCCGCGTAAGAGCTTGAAAACCTCGATCAGTTGACCGCGCAGCCTCCGAGTTTCAAGCGAAAACAAGTTCAGGGCGCGTAACCGTCGATTGTAACCCATATGCCTAACGGAAGGGATTAACTTAGAGAGAGAGAGAGACCATCGAATTCTTACATGATAGTTTGAAGAAGGGATAAAAGCTTTTACTGTATGGTTTTATATGGTTTCACTGAAGATAAAAAAACGCGTTGTTTTCAGCTTGGAGTTTTATTTAATAAATTCAAAGAAAGACTGTGATTATTTTTGCATAATATATATATATATATATTATATATATATATATATATATATATATATATATATATATGGGTGGGTAACTGTTGACAGGCGCCCTTCCCGAAGGTTTCCTCAACCGGTCTCCGCGGTGAGGCCACCGATGGTAAATCTCACCCTCTTTGTGTCGCGAATTCAGCTCTCGAACGAGGCAAGCGATATTCGACACATGATGGAAGAAGTCATTGGTGAACACAGTATATTGATAGCTAATAAACTAAACACGAAATCTCCGTATTATAACTCATTTAAAGTAATAATTAAAGGTGTAAATGCGCATTTCAACCTGTATAATATGAGTCAATGGCTAGACGGTATTATTGTTAAGGAGTTTATTCACTTTTCCAGGAGATTTGATAACAGGCAAAATAATAATAATAATAATAATAATAATAATAATAATAATAGGCGCCCTAACGGTAATGCCTGAAAGTTGTACTGTGTAAAATAATAATCTTACTAATAATAAATTCTCTATCAGTCAAGGCGGATAACTTGTTGAAAATAGTCTCGTATAATGTAAGGTCAGTGAGGAATTCAACTGTAGATGTCCATAAAATCTGCGACAGTGCAGATTTGATACTCCTGCAGGAGCACTGGCTACCTAAGCAAGAGCTAAAATTCCTCTCTACCATCCATGATGACTTTATGTACCATGCGTCATCAGCAGTAGACTTGTCAGATGAATTAATGTACGGTAGGCCTTTTGGTGGTGTTGCTTTCTTAATAAGGAAACATTTGTCAAAATATATAAAAATTTTAACAAGCGATAATGTAAGGTTGTTAGGCATTGAATTACAAGTGAACAATGATTGCATATTAATTGTAAACTGCTATTTACCATATAACAATGGCAGTAATCTAGATGAATACATTGATTTGCTGTACAAAATTAAGTCATTATCAGATAACCCCAAATATTCTCACTGTATAATAATGGGGGACTTTAACGCACATGTGAACTCGGAATTCTTTGTAGAATTGGGTAACATGTGCGAGTCGGCCAATTTAAGTATAAGTGATGTAGATGTATTAGGGGTAGCCAGTGGTAATTTTACATACGTTAGTGATATGAGTGGTACCACCAGGTCGATTGATTATTGTCTCGCTAGTAATAATCTAAAGGATCGCATTGTTAGAGTTCATATTCTGCATGATTTCCTTCTTTCTGATCATAGACCATTAGAAATATTAATTAACGTTACCAATTTATGCGCAACACGACTTAACAAGAACTCAATAAGTAAGAATAATCGCGTCGATTGGTCCAATGTTACGATGCAGCAGAGAATAGAATACAAAGACAGAACAAGTCACCTCTTTAATAATTTAGAAATTTTGTACTTTGCCTGTAATAATCCTTGCTCAAATGATTCTCACTGTAAACTCATAGATAGGTATTATAGTAAGATAATATCCATGTTAAGAGAAGCAGGAAGCCCACTGATTAAATCTTATAACTATCATATTAAGATTATTCCTGGATGGAATAATTTTACTGCCCCCCTGAAGAGGGAATCGAAAGACGCTTATGATTTGTGGTGCTTTCATGGTAGACCCAGATTAGGACCAGTATTGAATATGTGTAGAAGTCGGGGTCAGTATAAGGCGGCCATAAGGCGATGTAAACAGGAAGAAGAGATTATTCGAGCATCAAAAGCCTGTGAAGCTCGCATAAATAACGATAATAACAAATTTTTGAAATTTGTTAAGAATCAAACGAGTGTCAAAAATGTCTTCCCTCCAACAATCGATGGGGTGTCGGGGGAGGATGAAATTGCAAAGCTGTGGAAAAACCACTTCTAACGGTCTTAACAGTGTGAGTAGGGATAATCTTAAGATAGATTGCAGCGAAACGATTGTGGGAGGGACAAGAGAAAATACTTTGATATCATTTTCTGAAGTAAAGAGGTTACTTAAAGAGTTAAAGACTGGTTCTGCGTCAGGGGTAGATGACTTACCGAATGAACACTTAAAATATGCCATTGACGTAGTATGTCTGCCTATATCATTGCTCCTGTCAGCCATGCTGGCTCATAGCTATATCCCTGCAGAGTTCATGAGGGTATATATCTTGCCCCTGGTCAAAAATATGTACGGAGACATTCTGTCCAGCAATAATTACAGGCCTATTGCTGTCACTTCCTGCTTCTCGAAACTACTAGAAAAACTCTTGTTACGCCGATTAAATGATTTCCTATGGACATCTAATCAGTTTGGCTTTAAAAGGTCCCACTCAACTGACCTGTGTATCTATGTACTTAAAGAAACAATATCTAAATACATTGACAGTAATTCAACTATTTATAGCTGTTTCCTAGATATAAGTAAGGCATATGATAGGGTGAACCACAATATTTTATTTGCAAAACTAGAAGACAGGAAGGTTCCCATGTACATATTAAATTTATTGAAATTTTGGTATTCCCACCAATCTTTCACTGTTAGGTGGGGCAATGTACTATCCGAGTGATTTGGCTCCTCTTGCCGGGTGAGACAAGGCCCCTTGCTCTACCCTATGCTGTTTAATGTGTATATCGACGGATTAATTGCTTCACTTAATGAGGTAACAGTGGGATGTTGTATAGATAACACAAGGATAAATAACTTAGTTTATGCCGATGATATGGTGTTAATAAGTCCCTCTGTTAAAGGTCTGGATCGGCTACTAAAAGTCTGCGAAGTGTATTCGCAGAAACATGATATTCTTTTTAATGTTACAAAAACTAAGGTTATGCAATTTCATCCTAAAAGCTGTAATCAGCCAGCTGATATAAGGTTTAAAATGAATGGTGAAGTAATTGAGGAAGTACAAGAGTTTAAGTATTTGGGTCAAACTATTACCAGCTTGTTGAGTGATGACTCGGATATAAGAAAACAATCTCGAAGCCTGTGTGTTAAAGCGAATATGACCGTAAGGAACTTTCGATTCTGTACAAGTGAAGCTAAAGAGACACTCTTTCGTACTTTCTGCAGTAATATATACGGACAGCAACTGTGGGTGAATTATAAAAAAGGTTCTGGCAGAATTCTAAATTAGCTGTACGACGGGTCTTTTAGACTCTTACATAAATTACCCCCGAGATGCTCAGCTTCGCAAATGTTTGCTACCCGCAATGTCTCGAGCTTCCCGGAGGTAACAAGACGTGATCAACACAGTCTAATGCAAAGAATTAAAAAGTCAACCAACCCGATCATCCAAGCTATCCATGAGTCCTGCCATTTATCTTCTAAGCTATGGACTTCTTGGTACGAAAACGTCTGTCTGTAGCTCCACTTAACTTCGACATTACAGTATTATTTCTAATCAATTGTATATATTTTTATCCTTAGTATATGAACTGTCATTGTATTAATAATATTTGTCATATGGACTATAGTCTGCCAATAAACCTTTTCATTTTCATTTTCATTTCATTTTCATATATATATATATATATATATATATATATATATATATATATATTATATATATATATATTAATTTCAAGATAAGGATATACATCCACTAAATTTGGTACTTTCGGACTACTTCAAGAAGTAAACGTAGAATTTTGTCTAATTGTAATCTTGACATCAAAAGTACATTTTTATTATTTCATGTCAAGATATAGTTTTGTTGTATATATATTATATTATATATCTATATATATATATATATATATAAGGAACACCAAAACTAGTCCGTATGCAAACATTTAATATTCAAAGCTTTCTCATTTTGGAACTGAAGACGATATTAGAATTTACCGAAAGCTTTGAATATTAACTGATGATTGCATACGGACTAGTGTTCTTGTTCCGTATTCAACTAAGGTTTCCACCACAAAAATCACTTGGCTCCATTATATATATATATATTAGTGGTGGACCGGATATTCGCATCCGCATCCGCACTTCTGACTGCGGATTTTATGCGTATATTACCTCTAATAAATTATGCAATTTACAATTAAATTAGCTTATAAAGTAGCTTATAAGGCCCAGTCATGCACATTTTGTGTAAAGTATTAATTAATTATTGATGAACAAATAAATATATAAACCTCAAAATATAAATACGTGGTAAAACAGAAAATTGAATGAAACTTGTTTCATTCAATTTTCTGTGGCTGAAAACATTAATATTAATTTTAATTCTTATGCATTGCCTGCCATAATAGTAATATCACGAAATTTGAAAAAATTTTCATATATTCATAATTCTATATTATATTGATAGATTAACTAAATACCCTCATTCGCGGATATCGAAATTAAAAATCCGCATCCGCAGATGTTGAAAAATTGATATCCGGTCGGTGCACCACTAATATATATATATATATATATATATATAGTCAATTAGACGAAAATTTTGGTACTTTTCCGTTATTCCCCCCCCCCCCCCATTTTAATAAGCTCCTAATGTCAATCGCCCTTGACGATTGGTTAGGTTTATTCGTGATATTTTCGTTGTTTTGTATATATATTTTAACTGCAAACAACACGCAGTATAATTAATGTAAAGAACGACGCTTTTGTAGAAGAGCGTCCGCACAAGAAGAGGAGAAAGAACGAACAAATGAAAAATGAGGCACCTCCCAGGAATCGAACCCCGGATCATCCAATTGCCGTGTTTGCAGTTAAAATGTATATATGTTCGGCATGAGAAGGTGCCCCCTCAGGGTATTTGATTCCGCTCGTATGTAGGAGAATTACGACTTATGATTGATCGAGAACCTTGGTGTAGTGGATAGCATGTCCGACCGTCAATTGGATGATCCCGGGTTCGATTCCTGGGAGGTGCCTCATTTTCATTTGTTCGTTCTTTCTCCTCTTCTTGTGCGGACGCTGTTCAACACAAGCGTCGTTCTTTACATATATACAGGGTGTCCCATAAGTCCGGCATCATAGGAAAAATAATAAAAAAAAGGCAAAACAAAAGCTTTTATTTACAGAACGTGCTCAATATGTCCACCATTGTTTTCAATACACAAATTCAGACGTGATACCCAGTCAGCAAGCACACGGTGAATGATGTCAGGAGTAATGGTGTTACATACCCCAATAATGCGCTGCCGCAAATGTTCAACACTCCTAATTTTCTCTGCGTATATCAGCGCTTTCAAGTGGCCCCAGAGATAAAAATCTAGTGGCGTGAGATCCGGGCTTCTAGCTGGCCATTCCACAGGCCCTCGACGTCCTATCCTATCTAATAATTCGCGATAATGTTCATTGTCATCGATTTCATCTGGTGTTGTGGCCCACACGTAAAAAAGTTTTTGGCAACTGCTGTCTCGAACCTTCTACTTGTCCTTACACTCGTCATTTCTAGTCCTATTATATTGAGATATTTCGAAAAAGCTATCTCTATCTACGTTATCGAACCCATTCATAATTTTGAACACCTGGATTAGATCACCCCTTAGCCTTCTAGTCTCGAGTGTAGTCAATTTTAACTCCTAAGCCTATCCTCGTACGACTTTGACCTAAGCGTCGGAATCATCTTAGTTGCTCGTCTTTGAACTCTTTCGATTTTGTCTATATCTTTGCGCATATGCGGATTCCAAAATTGGATCGCGTACTCCAAATGGGGTCTAACTAATGATTTATAAAGAGGAACTATAATATCGTGCGATTTGTACTAAAAATTCCGAGCTATAAAACCTAACACTTTGTTTGCTTTATTGACCGCTGCTGTACTTTGTTTCGCTACTTTTAAATCACCAGTGACTATAACTCCTAAATCTTTTTCCTGCTCTACGCTTGTTAACTCCTTCCCTGACATACTATACGCAAAATTACCGTTACGCGAACCTATATGTAAAATTTTGCACTTATCGACGTTAAATCTCATTTGCCATGTGACTGACCAATCAACGATTTCATTCAGATCTTTGTCATTAATCGCCCTACCACCCAGCTTCGTGTCATCCGCAAACTTTGAAACTGTACTGACTAGGCCGACATCTAAATCGTTAATATATATAAGAAAAAGCAAGGGGCCAAATACAGAACCCCGAGGAACGCCACTCGCTACATTAGCCCAACACGACTCCACTCGATCAACGACCACCCTCTGTTTCCTACCTCGCAACCACTCTTCTATCCAATTTATTACTACACCCCTGATTCCATGAGCCTTAGTTTTTCAACGAGTCTTTTGTGCGGTACGGTGTCAAACGCTTTTTGAAAATCTAAATACACTACATCAACCGCCCGATGACTATCGTAAACGTCAACCACGCTTTGAAAAAATTCTAAAAGATTAGTTAAGCAAGATTTGTTTCGCCTAAAACCGTGCTGCGTATTTCTAACTAAGTTATGCAATCCTAAGTGTTCGACTATACGATCCCTAATTATTGATTCCAGTAGCTTACCTACAACAGACGTTAAACTGATTGGCCTATAATTTCCCGCCGCACCTTTATCGCCTTTCTTAAAGATAGTTGTTACGTTTGCTAACTTGAAATTATCTGGTACGCACCCCTTAATAACAGTAGTATCCCTTGTTACAGGAAATGGCGGCATTGCAGTTATCGTTTGAGCAACGTAAGTGGATTCTGAAGCACTACTGGAAGACGGAAAATGTGGCTGAGGTACAGAGACATTGGAGAAATGAGTTTGGAACATTACCACTCTCACAGGTAACAATTACAAGATTACGTGATAAGTTTGAGACTAACGGAACAGTGCAAAACGTCAACAAAGGCCGATCTGGAAGACGTCGCACTTCAACTGACAATGAAAGTGTTGAGACCGTGTTACAGGCTTTCACAAACTCTCCAAATAAGTCTACAAGGCAATGTTCTCGTGAGACTGGTGTTTCTAAATCCAGCGTTCATCGCATTTTGCGAAGTGTGAAGTGGAAACCGTACATACCTAGACTGCTCCACGCAATGAATGAGGACGATCCAGATCGTCGAAAAGCATTTTGTGAGTGGTTTTTGCACATGTGTGATGAAAAACAATCTTTTCCTGATTTCATTGTTTGGTCCGATGAAGCCACTTTTAAACTTAATGGTACTATCAATCGACACAACTGTGTGTACTGGGCCACCGAAAATCCAAACGTAACAGAAGAACGAGCACTTAATCAACCAGGAGTGTCAGTGTGGTGTGGTCTGTCTTCCAGAGGACTGATTGGGTCATTTTTCTTTGAGGACACTGTCACAGGTGCTGCTTACTTATCATTGCTGCAAGACAATATTGTACCTTCAATCAGAGCTCTTTTTTTGGAAGAAGAGAGTTACTTTCAACAGGATGGCGCGCCACCACATTACCACAATGACGTTAGAAATTTTCTCAATGTTTGTTTTCCTAGAAGATGGATAGGACGTAGGGGATGTATGGAGTATCCACCACGATCTCCTGACTTAACACCCTTAGACTTTTACTTGTGGAGCACTCTAAAGAACACTGTGTATGCTGAAAAACCAAGGACACTACAGGCCTTGAGACACGAAATTGAAATAGCCTGTGCCAACATTCCACTCCGAACAATCCGAACAGTATGCCGATCTGTTGCGCGCCGTTGTCAAGAATGTATTGATGCTAGTGGCGGACATTTTGAACATTTAAAACATTAAAGTAAGCAGCACAACCATGAAGGTATTGACGCTGCTGGCTGATATTTCGAACATTTAAACATTAAAGAAGCCTATTTGCTATTTACTATCCGCCTATTTTGCTTATTGATATATATATATGTTACGGTAATATGATGTGTAAACATTTTATTGGGACACCCGGTATATATTATAACTAGTTATATATTTATATATCTTTCAACCTTTCAAATGTTCCGTGCGATGATTCCTCATTTCACGAAGGTCAAGCTTGTCGCCCCTTCTCTCGAATTGGCCTGGTAAAGTAGTGAGTTGGTTTCTTGTACTCTCCACCTCACATAGTCAGGTACGCCCGGCTCATCGGGGATTGTTCTGAGCCAGGCGTGTAATCTTTTGAAGATGTCCACCACAACACCACTCGTGCTCCTTAGGTCTTTGGGCAGCTGATTAAACAGTTTTGGTCCTCTCACAACAAAACTATCATCTGTGTATATATATATATATATATATATATATATATATATATATATGTAACTTCGTTTTTTCAGTGAGATACGAAATTGAATTGAATTTTAAAATACGCGAAAACCAATTAGTTTTTTATCGGTTTTAATAAAAAAAAAAGAACAAAAAGTAAAGGAAAGTATGAGTATTGAAAATTTAATTGAAGGAAGAAAGAACGTTGAATATATTGTTTTTTTTAACTTCAAATCTCACTCACTCGCTCTCATGCAAGATACGTTTATTTTTGCTCGTTCTAATTTTGAGTGTATAATAGAAAACAAAGGTTTTGGGAGCTAAAAATGTAATGAAATTCATTTTGTATGCATATATGCATTTACATCACACCGAATATGTTGAAAGCGTTTTCTAAGTGGACGTGCGATTACAGTTCTTTCTTATCAAAATTTGCCTTCAGAAACCGAGAGTATAAAAAGGGAGTAAAATGGTACAAAGCGAGATAGAAAAAGAGAGGGGAAAAAAAAAAAGATTGGGAGTTAAAAAGAGAGGGGGAGGTGGGGGTAGATTGAAAGAGGGGAAAGTGAGAGGAGGAGAGGCATTGTTTAAGTTAGAGGAATTTTTTCATACGAATTTATTTATAGACTTAAAATTTGTACATTAATTTTGTATTTATTACTTGCCACTCCCCTTTCACAAATCACTACGTCCAGTGTATATAGAGGGTGAGTAATAAAAAAGTGATCCCTTAGAGGTAAACTGTCATATTAAAAAAAGTAAGGGGACTAGAGCTCCCAAACTTCATAGATGCTTGCCTTAGTATGTTGTTCGTCTTAATTGAGAAATTGTTCGATGTGTTCCCCTTCCTGCTCAACGCAGGCCTCCAAACGAGCACTTAATCAACCAGGAGTGTCAGTGTGGTGTGGTCTGTCTTCGAATATCATTTAAATAGAGTGAAAGATATACTTTCCAACAAGATGGAGCTCCTGTTCACAGAGCACGCCAAACTGTCACATTCCTTGAGAACGAAACACCGGATTTTATCGAACCCAATATGTGGCCGGCTAATAGCCCGATCTTTCACCACTAGATTATGGTGTTTGGGAAGCCCTGAAGTCCAAAGTTTACATCCCTGGTACCAATATAAGAGAGATAGATGAACTACGCCAAAGAATTCTGCTCGGCTGGGAGAAGGTGTCTCAACGATATGTAAGAGGTATATTGATCAGTGGCATCCACGTTTGGAGGCCTGCGTTGAGCAGGAAGGGGGACACATCGAGCAACTTCTCAATTAAGCCGAACAACATGCTAAGGTAAGCATCTATTAAGTTTAGGAGCTCTAGTCCCCTTCCTTTTTTTAATATGACAGTTTACCTCTAAGGGGTCACTTTTTTTTACCCACCCTATATATACCCAGGTAGCACATTTGTTCAAATTTTCAAATTAAAAAAACTTTATTCAGAAAAGAGTACAAGTGACAGAGTTTTACAATTATTAGATATTTGTTATGACATTAATATATTTATAATACCCTCGTCTGAATATGCCGTTGGAATCAAGGAGGCTTTTTAGGCAAAATTAATGGCATTTAGTTTATTTATTACATAAAAATAGTGAAAGTGGCAAGTAATAGTATTATTAGATATTTGTTATGACATTAATATATTCATAGTACTCTCATCTGATTATGCCCTTGGAAGCATGGAGGCTTTTTAGGCAAAATTAATGGCATTTAGCTTATTTATTACGTAAAAATAGTGAAATTGGAAAGTAATAGTAATAGAGACAACAAAAAAATTAATAGCAATAATAATAATAATAAATACAATATAAAGTTTACAAAATGTTACATAATTTTAATTGAAATGATTTATTGTACAGTATATTTAGTAGAAAATATGACAAAATAATAATAAATATTGAAAATAACCTTTACTGATAAAACACTACTTTTACAATTTAAAATTACATAAATAATTGTGAAACTGAACTATTTATTTTATTTAAAGTTTATTATATATTTAATAGAAAATAAATGCTGCTTAAGAAAAAAATATAAGAGAAAGAATACATTACGAAATTAAAGGTACTTAATGAAATTAACATATTTTAAATAGTTGATTACAAAATTGATGATTATGGTAAAAATGGTGGTAGTGAACTTATATATCGGTAGGAGATAATGAAGTAGTTTTTTTAGTGAATTGCGAAATACATTTAGTGATGAAGCCTGCCTGATATGCATGGAATTGCATTCCATACATCTGCTCCTTCGAAAGAGTGTGTGTTTCCTATAGTTTCTATTGTATAGTTAGGTTTGTGTATAAAATAACTGGGCAGTCTGGTGTTATATTTGATAAGAGGTGATTGCTCTTTGAATGGGTGATGTATATTGATAACTATGAGCATATTGACAGCAACATTGAATTTGTGTAAGTCATTTAGTTTTAAAATATTTAGCTCTTTAAATATTGGGGAAGTGTGATTTTGTCTGTTGTCATTATTCGAGAGAGTTCGCAGGCATTTTTTATGAATTATTCCAAAGGATATTTTTATATATTTCTCGGAGCTTACCCCATGCTGTAATACAATATAATAAATGTGAATGGATGAAGGAATAATATAGGATAAGGAGTGCGTTTTGAGGAAGGGTCTTTTTTAGTTTAAATAATATAAAGCGAAATCTTGATATTTTAGATTTGATTTTTCGTATGTGACTTTTGAAATTGTTTTTCATTTAAATTAATGCCAAGTACTTTAACCTCATTCACTCTTGCAAGAATAGTATTCCCAATTTTTATTTGACAGTTTATATTAATATGTTTGTGGTAATAATCATAAAAGATGAGTTTGTCAGGTTCAATAAAAGTTTATTAACACATCCATTTATACACATTTTGTAATTGCCTGGTCGTTTCATTAATCCGAAAGTCTGCGTTGGGATGAGAAGGACATCTGCGTATTGTACGCAATTTAACATAGTAGAAAAATGAAAATTGTTGACGTGAATAAGAAATAGTAATGACCCGAGAATAGATCCTTGTCGGATAAATTGTCTTTTAATCTGATGTACTGATGACGATTTGACAGATATGATTTAAACCAATCGAGGATATTTCCTCTTATTCCATATACATGAAGTTTATTCAGTAAGATTTCATGCGAAAGTGTATGAAATGCTTTTGACAAGTCGAGGAAGAGCAAGGCAGTTTTTTTTTTTTTTTTTTTTTGCTGTTTAAATTCTGATACACATTTTCTAATAGCATGTTTATGGCATCTTCCGTTGTATGTCTGCCTCAAAACCCAAATTGAGTTTGTTAAAATATCGCATTTTATTAAGAATTGATTAAGTTTATTTTACATGATTTTTTCAAATACTTTACTTAAATTTGGCAATACCGAAATGAGACGATAATTGGACGGAGTGTTTGGGTTTCCCGACTTTAAATACAAAGCATACTCTGGCTTCCTTTAGACTGCCAGGGAATATACTTTGTGTTACTGATTCATTCATTAGCTTACTGAGTGGTATTGCAATTTTAACGGATATTAATTTGTATATTTTTATCGGCATCGTATTGATGTCAGAATCTTTATTTTTTTTAGGTTTTTTAGTGCTAGAAAGATATCGTATGGTAGGATTGGATCAAAGAAAAATGAGCTTGGATTTGATTGTGGTATGTATTTACACGTACATCATATCCTCACCTTTTACGAAAATATATTTTGGAAGTGTTGATTGCACTTTATTTCATCAACTTCTTATTGGATTAACAATACATCAGTATTAACTTGACAACTGTCACAAAATATCAAACATATGAATGATGCAAGGCCAGTCGCTCGATCAAACGTCCTTACCTGGGATTTTGATGATTTTTAAATAGGGACTTGATAGTGATATCATTCCTCCTCTTCCCAAAATAAAAGACTGATTTCCAGTAAAATAATGGATATACATTCGTAATATTTCCAGTTAACAGTCTACAAAAAAAAACTGCATTTGTACTCTTAGTAAACTGATTGTGTATGAGTATATTCAACACACACATATATATGTAAATAAATATAATTGGCTGTGTATTATTATAGAAGATAGGGTGACATCCTGACAATGAAAGTTCGAATTTAATATAAACACTAATAATAATATACAGTGTACACTTTTAAAGTCATTGTACAGCTCTGTACCTTTAGCTATTTAGCTATGCTTTGCCCTAAGGTGGGCGAGGTTAAGCGTCGTTGGATACGTTCAGTAGTTAGATACATGACTGTCCTCTGCATTTGGATGAGGTAGTGACCCTTTGTTTGGATACTCCGGCATCACAGAACCTTTGTTATTACGAAGGAACTGCTTAAAAACACCAAGCATATACATAATATATATATATAATATGTATATATATATATATATATATATAGGGTGATCTAAAAATGTGTTCCAAACAATGTACAATAAATTATTTTTCCGGAACCTTTTTTTTGTTCACCCTGTATATTACGGAGTGTCTGAGTTATTCAATATGCTCTTCGAATCATATATATACACACGTATATCATATAAAATGAATATGAAATTGACTTAATCGAATCCATTAAAAGAATAAAAAGTTGTTGAACTGATTTTTCAGTTTCACAAAACTGTGGATACTGACCATCATTTTCAATCGTCTTTAAAAATCTTTTTGCAGAAGCGTTTATGTTGAATGTTACCTTCTTGTAACCACAAGGACGAGGGGAAAACTGCAAGCAGCTGAAATGAGGGTCCTGAGATTGATAGGAGGAGTAAGTAGATTGGATAAAATAAGGAACACTGAAATAAGAAGGCGATTGGGTGTAACTTCGGTTAATAAGAATATTGAGAGGAACCAACTGAGATGGTACGGGCATGTCTAACGAATGCCGATGGAAAGAACAGCAAGAAGAATGCTGGAATGGGCCCCTCAAAACAGAAGACCAGTTGGAAGACCGATGGATGGATAACATCAAGAATGCTGTCGAGAAGTGTGGAATCAGTCTCCAACGGGCGAACTTGATGTGTAGAGATCGTGAGGCATGGAGGAGTCTCGTCCGAGGGCTCCCAACTGACAGACTGCTTTAGGTTTACCAGGCGCCTGGTAAGAAAAGGTAAGCAAATATACACACGGGAGTTGGATGAAATAATGGAAACACTCACATTTTTTATGCTGTATTTTCTGGTATTATTAATGGCGTTCTATATTTTTCGAGTTGATACGCGAATGCATTTAACAATGAGAACATTTTCTATTTTAATATGTTGATACTGGATGTTCCTCCTCTTTTACAGTAAAATAAATACAAATATGGTGCTTCACTGAAGGAGCATTATAATAGGATCTCGTTTGGTTGGTGCCTCATTATTAGAGGCCCTGTATCTCGAGGAACGGTCGTTAAGGTTATGAATACATATAGTAGAAGGAAATAATAGAAAACTCTATCAGATAAACAATATAACGGGCGTAAAGCAGTACTGACAGAACAACCTTATTACGAGCTGTGAAGCATGAACCAAAGACTGCCACACCAAAACTTTGTTCGGAACTTAACAATAGTCTGCAAAGACCAATTTCAGTCAAAATGGTGTTATGGGAACTGTAGTAAAGCCCCTCATAACACCAACCAGTCCAAAAGCTCGAGTTAAGTTGAAGTTGGGGAGAATAATGGGGACACTGTTTGCTTATGTGATGTAGTTTTTCCCAAGTTTTTCATTGTTTACCCGATGTATTCACAACTTTGGGGACTGTTCCTCGAGATGTAGGACCAATTCTACTATCCTTAATACTGAGAGACCAACCAAACGGGCTGCTACTATCATGCGCCTTTCATAGTCAGTAACATCTTTTCCAACCGCCATTTTTTTTTATCCCGCAAGAGCGAAAAATACCAGTATCAACATATTAAAATAGATGTTGTTGCCAATGTTATATGCATTCACATACCAACTCAGTAAAGTATATAACGCCATTAATGATATCGGAAAATACAGCACCAAAAATGCGAGTTTTCCGTTATTTTGTCCAACCCCTGTCTATGCATATAATTGTACTTAATAAAACATGCATCCCAGTTTTCAATTCGCATATATATATATATATATATATATATATATATACACAGGGTGTCCCATAAGTCCGGCATCATAGGAGAAATTCATATTTTTCTATTTCTTCAAACCATAATTCATATGCTCGGGATGCCAATTTCCCGTCCACCATTCTGTTTAGTGACGAGGCTGTTTTTTATGGAAATGGTGAGGTAAATCGACAGAACACCCGCTACTGGTCTCAAAACAACCCTCACTGGTATACCTCTTCAAAGGAACAAGGTGCATGTCGGGTGATGGTATGGTGTGGCATTTGGAAGGATTGCATCATAGGCCCCCTCTTTTTCGATGAACATGTCACTGGAGGCACCTACCTACGTATGCTCAAGGAAGAAGCATTTCCCAGTGTCTTGAACGAATAAGGAAATTTCCCAACATGGTTCCAGCAAGACGGCGCTCCTGCACATTACAGCACCCAAGTAAGGGAATACCCGTACCAACAATTCCCTGGTCATTGGATAGGACGTCGAGGGCCGGAATGGCCAACTAGAAGCCCGGATCTCACGCCACTAGATTTTTATCTCTGGGGCCACTTGAAAGCGCTGGTATGCGCAGAGAAAATTAGGAGTGTTGAACATTTGCGGCAGCGCATTATTGGGGCATGTAACACCATTACTCCTGACATCATTCACCGTGTGCTTGCTGACTGGGTATCACGTCTGAATTTGTGTATTGAAAACAATGGTGGACATATTGAGCACGTTCTGTAAATAAAAGCTTTTGTTTTGCCTTTTTTTATTTTTACTATGATGCCGGACTTATGGGACACCCTATATATATTATATATAATATATATATATATATATATATATATGATGAATAAAACCACGAAGGGAAAAGAAACACAAAGTGGTGCTCAAGCGCTTTCGTCTAATGACATCCTCAGGAACACTGTAAAGTGTTTCTGAGGATGTCATTAGACGAAAGCGCTTGAGCACCACTTTGTGTTTCTTTTTCCCTTCGTGGTTTTATTCATCATAAATATTTTTCCCGTGTCACTTTCGTGAAATAATTTTCATATATATATATATATATATATATATTATATATATATATATATATATATATATATATATATATCGCGAATTGTCGCAGTAATGGGGGGGAGGTCGAACTGCAATGATACCGAGGTCCATTATAATATAAAAAACTGTACAATGTACTTACCTTAAAACTTCACATGTACATGCTTCTGGATGAGAATGTATGTAATGCAAGCTTAGTAAAGCATGGTTTGGCTCATCTTTACAATTGAAATATTGCCGTATAAAATTACGTTACTTTAAACACATGGTGTCTTTCGGCTGGATTTAATCATTGAATGTCATGACCAAGATGATACCGAGCCATGTTGAGGGATTGGTTTACCACGTGTACAGTGTTCACTAATTGTGGGACGATGGAGGACTAATCTACGCATGCGCACACAGAATAATTACGCCATCTATTAAGAAATTACTAAATTATTGCTTGTGTTACAATCAACCCCTGTTACTTCTAACCTCGATCTCCCCTATATGTATATGTACGAGTATAGAGGGTGAGTCAAAAGTCTGGAAACATGGGAACTATGCTTTTCAATGCAAATATATATATGTATATTTGCATTGAAAAGCATAGTTCCTGTTTCCAGACTTTTGACTCACCCTGTGTTATATATATATATATATATATATATATATATATATATATATATATATTATATATATATATACGTAAAGGAAGCTTTGTATAAATATATTTTTTAGATAATAGTCTTTAAATATATTTGTAATTATTAGATAAAGTAAAAAAAAAACCTTAATATTAACTTATTATATACTATCTTATTTCGTGTTCAAATTATTATTATTATTCTTCGTTGGACGCACAATAGTTTTACAATACTTTCCAATTTCATTAGTTTCAATAAATAAATGACAAAGCAAGTTTTTATGAGACAATATGTAATGTTTATAGACGGGAAAATTAGGCTATCATATCCTCTTTATTGCCTGATAATATTAACTTGTGAAATAACTAACTGTAAATTTAATTATCTCTCCTTTTATTTTAGGAAATTGGAGTTTTATGTGACTTTCGTTCTGTCCTTCACCTCGATGAAGTCTTTGTTATGGATGATTATAATTGTCACTATTGCTGAAACCTTTCTTACAGTATTTCTACGAAACGTTTTTTATGTATTTCTGGAAGTGTTTATGTACTTTTGAAACTGGTTTTTTTATGTACTTTTGAAACTGGTTTTTTATGTACTTTTAAAACTGTTATTTTATGTACTTTTGAAACTGGTTTTTTATGTACTTTTGAAACTGGTTTTTTTATGTACTTTTGAAACTGGTTTTTTTATGTACTTTGAAACTGGTTTTTTTATGTACTTGTGAAGCAAAACATCAATACACCTCTTAAAAGATGACATAAATTTATGAGGAACAATTTCTAAAGTTGAATTCTTTCCATTCGCATGGCACCCAAAACCTTTTAAAATTGGCTAAAAGAGGCTATGGAGAGAGGCTGCTTTCACTTTTATTAAGTAAGGAAAGGTTTGTTGTGCCCAATGATGCTACGCAGTTATTGGATTCGAGAATAAATGCAATATTTTTAACCTTATATGGAAATCACAATTTTTATTCATATTCTATTTTTCACTATACTGAATTGACTTTGTGGTGACCCTTTTGGGGGGGGGGGGGGGGGGTTGAAATGAAAAAAAAACTTTTATGCAATTTTATTTGTTATATTTTAATTAAACAAACTCGTAAAAAGATTAAATTTAACGAGCAAATTTAATATAACAGTTATAAGCATAAAAATGATTCTATTAACGATGCCCTTTATATTCTTCATGGAGGCATTGTTTGTTTCGCTACGTTATTACATATTATTACATAGGTTATTTTATGTGACCTTTTTGGCCCTTTTATATTCAACAGATGAGAGAGAGAGAGAGAGAGAGAGAGAGAGAGAGAGAGATCCAGTAGATATCTAGTACAGAGCTTTCCAAACAGTGTCTCGCGACACATTAGTGTTTTTTGTATTTTGAAAATTTTGATTTTTCTATCAAAAAAATCGGCTACAAGATAAACCACCTACTGAAAAATTATCTGATATTTGATATTTGATAACAAAAATTAATTAATGTACGGTGAAAATTTGTATGCTTAAATAGTGTGTCGCCAACGTGAAAAGTTTGGAAAGCTCTGATCTAGTAGATATACAAATTACTTCATACCTACGTCTCAATTTATTAAAAAAACAATAAATTTTATCATTTATTTTTAGCGTCATGTTTTCAAGCTTTTAGTTTGTCATATTTTTCGTTTCGGTTTTGTTTCTTTAATTGGATAAATATTAGTCAAGAGTCTTCAATGAAAGAAACTTCAACTAAAAGAACGTCTATAAATGGAAGTGGCAGGTCATTTTTATACACTGATGGAAAAGTTTTTGAAAGAGTGAAATAAAATCTATTAAATTTTGAATAATTAAAATTTCTTTTTGATGGCAATCAAAAGCGTATTTTAAATAAATTTGTTTGAATTATGTTGAATGTATTTTTTACTGTTAAAAAATTTAATTGTCCAGGTTTTAAGAGGGCCTTTATTTAAGCCTTTAAATTTTTTTTTTAGCAGTCACGTACAATTATCAAATAGATCCTCACCCACGTATGAATACCATTTTCCAAGTTTATACAGAAATTATCTTATTCAATACTCACGTCTAAGTAGGGCTTCAAGGGTTATGATGAAGCTTCTCAACTATATTTATCCAATACTCACGTCTAAGTAGGGCTTCTCAACTATAAGCAGCTACTAGCTCTGATCAGTTTTCATGAACTTTTTACCTTCTCGTCTTGAATATGGCTTTCGTTATATCCACGTCGAAATGTCGCTTCTCATAAGATCATTGAAGTTAAACGAAATTCAGTCTGGGCAGTAGCTGGATGGATGTTCATAGTCATTTGTATTCAGTTGATGTACCAACCCGTAGTTCGAATTCGACGTTAAACCGTGAACGTGTATATCTATTTTAAGTTCTACTTTGAATCTATACTCGAGTGATTTGACAGTAAATAAATAAACATAGTGAATAAAATGCGTTTACCTCTCCACTCTGCATGTCTCCGTTGTGTGTTTGGTAATCCATTGAGTTTTAAAATAAATTCGTGTTGAATGCCTTCACTGAAAAGAAAGCCACACGAGGAATTCCTTATAACGCTTTGAAACGAAATAACATACAGTTGGAGAACGCCAATCCAACATATATATTATATATATATATATATATATATATATATATATATATAGATATACAGTGTGTTCAGAGAGGGGAGGGAAGGTTGTTTAACCTCCTTCGTAACATCAGAGGTTATGTGACGGAGGGGACCTGCAGCTTTACGTGGGATCCGAACCACGGGTCACTATATCATCTGGACGCAGTGGATGGTACCCTATCCAATTACTACTAGGACCTAATGTCGCTTAACTTCACTGTTCGACAGTGAAGTTAAGTGTATGAACGCATTGTATATCTATATATATGTATATATGTAAAATAATGGAAATGCAATAGATGTGCAGGGTGCCACGTAGTGTAGGGTTTCATTTAGTCTTACACTCACTTATGGAACACACTGTACTTGAGGTGTCAAGAGTACAATTATACAGAAATAATGTATGTAAAATAGCCCTAAATTTAGGGATAGCTTTAGCGTAGTAATCAAAATATGTGAAATAAATCAATAAAAAATTTAAATAGAGGGTGTCCCATAAATCATTGCAAGTTTAAGTCTCTTCAATCCCCCACTCGTTTATAGAATACCCTGTATATGAATGTATAACAAATCTGAAACCATTAGAAACTGACTCTCCCCAATAAAAGATTTTAAATTATACATGACACCCATTTCATATACATTTGTAGGAGAAATTTTTTAGAATTTGCAACATGGACGCTTTCATGGAGAGAAAGTAATATATATATATATATATATATATATATTAATGCACATTCTGTTTGGTATAACAATAGCGTACAATGAAAGACAAGTTCTGTCATTCGAATTACATCCTATCTTCGTATCAATGCTGACGGAAACAACAAAGTTGGCGGGTTGCACCCTTTGATGATCAATGACAGCATTTCAAAGCGTCAAGGAATTTTACAGTTGCAGAATTCAGAATTTGCTAATTGAGAAGACAAAGACTTCCTTTTGTCAATGAATACATATTTTGAATTATATATGAACACTTAAGAAATTCAAACAACCAATCATAATTGTTTTAATAATCACAACTCGAATTATTTTACATGCATGGAGATTGGTTTATTTGGTGGTTAAAAAAAATATGTATTTATATTATATTACTGTATATTTAAACGATATATATATATATATGTGTGTGTGTGTGTGTGTGTGTGTGTGTGTATTAGTTTAAATCGGCGTCTCTCAAACCTTTTTGGGCTGCGTACCCTTTAGATAATGACTTACTATTTACGTACATCTACACCCCCCCCCCCCCCCTCCGGCCTTATTTTACCAACCCCTATTTCACACTGTCGATAAATTTAGGTTAGAGAATAGGTTTGTTTTGGCGCATTCTGAAACGTTAATAAAATCAACATTTTATTTATTATTGATAAAAAAATTACTTAAGCGCCATTTTTTTTTTCCGACCAAATAAAGATGTATTTATTTTATTTTATTTTCTATTGTGTTACGTACCCCTCTTTTTTTTTTTTCCCCGCTTACCCCCAGGGTTACACGTACCCAAGCTTGAGAACCACTGATTTAAGTATGTAATAAGTGCGTTGTATTTTCTTTATTTTCTTTTAATGTTAACACTTCAAACTTCCGTAATTTATGAAACGTAACTTACGATGCTTAACTAATGAATGCATTTTTAAGTGCAATAACCGCACATAACTGTTATGAATCTAAAATTTCTTAACATTTACGTAAAAATACTTAACCTAAAAAGTATAACTTCAACAATATATATAAACAATGTAAAGAAAGTTTTTAATAACGAAAAAGGAGGATTTGAAATAGAAAAGTTTCGAATTGAATAGTTTCAAAAGCTCTTTTATAACTCACTGCGGAAAATCAGTCTGGTTCTTTTTTCCTACCAACTGAAATGGACTTCATACACATGGTAAACTTATGCACTACTTCTTCCTGCATTAAATTGAAGCACATTGATAGAAGAGCTAGACCGAACATGAGGTACAAAGAGCAATAGATGAAGCTTATTCTGTTGCCGCCCTTAGAATCGAACGGCGATCCTGGCACGTAGTCGCCAAAACCGATAGTGGTGAGGGAAATGAAGCAGAAGTAGAAGGAGGTGAGCCCGTCCCATCCCTCGTACGACTGAAACAGCTTCGTTCCTCCGTAAAGCAAGGCGATCATGATCACCAGAGAAACCGTGATTGGAATGTTTACGGAAGAGACGTCCAACTTCTCCGATCGGGAGCCAGAACGCGATTCTGTCGACACCTCTTCTTCATCGTCCATATACAGCATTTCCGGATCTCTTTCTGGCATCCCTCTGTAGTGGTAGCTCTCTTCATCCACATCTCGAACGCGTCTCCCGTAATGATGAGAATACCCGCTTGGGCCATGTCGCTCTAAATGGCCGCTCACAGTCTTGATTTCTTCGTCATCAAATTCATCTTCGAAATCATCATGGTGCAAATAATGGTGATGGTGATGATGATGATGAGGAGGAGGAGGATGAGGTGGATGATGAGGAGGATGATGAGGAGGATGATGAGGAGGATGATGAGGAGGAGGATGATGATGAGGAGGATGATGAGGAGGATGATGAGGAGGATGATGAGGAGGATGATGAGGAGGAGGATGAGGAGGAGGATGATGAGGAGGATGATGAGGAGGATGATGAGGATGATGATCAGGAGGATGATGAGGAAGAGGATGATGTCCTCTTCTGTGCATCGGGAAATCGTCAGATGGCATATAATCAGAGATGGCAGGACCCCTCAAAATGGCATCCGCGGACCGCCACGCGACGTTTGGGTCATATTGATTCTCCGTCTTTTTACAAATACAGAATTTTGCATACACCCATTTCAAGCTTTTCGCCAAGATGTCGCCCATGTTAGCCATGTAGAGAAGAAAAACGGGCATGCCAAAAATGGTGTAGAAGATAGTAACAATTTTCCCCATTTCACTGTGTGGCACAATATGACCGTAACCTGAAAAAGTAAGATAGCATCAGACAAAATATTTAAAAAAGGAGAGGTTTTATGCCTATAACAATTTAAATTTTAATCAAAAGTGAAATTTTTATTTGTTTATTACCATAAATAGAAATATTTTTTACATTATAACTTTTTATTTGCTATAAAGAAGAAACATTTTTTACATTATAACTTTTTATTTGCTATAAAGAACATTCAAATTTAATTCGTGAAGTCTCTCTTTATCAACGAACTTAAGTTTTCTAATTAAGGTTGCGAAAAACGAAAGTAAATAGTTAAATATAATATATATATATATATATATATATGTATGTATATATGTATACAAGAGTATATATAACTATACAGTATAACTTTTCTTGCAAAGGGAATTGCAGTTATGTATATATGTACAGTCTTCACAGGCGAGGAAAGTTGCGAAGCCATTTAACTTTCCTAATTTTCAATTTCTTATTAAACAACACTTTTTATGAACTTTCTTGAAGATAACGAACATCTTTAAACTTTTTCAACGAACAGAAGATAGTAAAATGCACTTGAATTTTCTCTCTCTCTCTCTCTCTCTCTCTCTCTCTCTCTCTCTCTCTCTCTCTCTCTCTCTCTCTCTCTCTCTCTCTCTCTCTTGGGAGCCAAGCTTGGGGCCAATGTTGGGACGCCCGAAGCGACCGAGGAACTGCGTGCGGACCTAGGTAGGATAGGAGAGTGGTCCGAAAAATGGCAAATGCCGTTTAACTTGGGTAAATGCAAAGTGATGCACATTGGCTACGCCAATCCCAAGTCGGACTACTCGATGTTGGGCAGTAATATCGAGGTGACTGATTTAGAAAAGGACTTGGGTGTGCTAATTAGCAGCGACCTTAAGTTTACGAAACAGTGTGTAGAGGTGGAAAAGAAAGCCCAGAAACTATTGGGTTATATCAGGAGGCAATTTCAGTTTCGGAACAAGGAGATTGTGCTCTCACTGTACAATTCCCTTGTTCGGCCGTACCTGGAGTATGCTGTGCAGTTCTGGTCGCCCACCCTCAGGAAAGATATTGAGAGGCTGGAGCGAGTGCAGGCGAGGGCCACAAAGTTAATCCCTTCCGTTAGGCATATGGGCTACAATCGACGGTTACGCGCCCTGAACTTGTTTTCGCTTGAAACTCGGAGGCTGCGCGGTCAACTGATCGAGGTTTTCAAGCTCTTACGAGGGTTCAACGATGTCGATTTTAGAAGTATGTTTAGTTTAAATGATAACCCAACTCGCAACAATGGTTGGAAGTTGGATTTGAAACGGTTTAGGACTAGTGTGTGTGGGAATTACTTTACGTATAAGATCTGTGACACATGGAACAGGTTACCTTCGGAAGTTGTGAACAGTTCCTCTGTGGATCAGTTCAAGAAAAGGTTAGACGAAATCTTGCACACTATTTGAGTGTGTAAAGACATTTAGGACCTCAGTCTGCGGAAATTTCTTTTCCTATAAAATAGTTAATATCTGGAACCAACTTCCCTCAGAGGTTGTTTCCAGTCAAAGTGTAAATCTGTTTAAAAATAGGCTAGACAAAGTACTGAACACACTCATAGTTTAAGATTAAAACCTCAGAAAACTCTGCAGGAGTTCGCTTGCTCGGTGTCTCTGTGAGCAAGCTAAATATAGAGCTATTTATATATTCTCCACTTTCCTGTAAAATTATTTTCTTCAACCTTTTTCCGTACCTGCCTCTGGCAGGGAGGGAGCGGAGGGTGGGGAGAGAGCCTTCTACTTTACTATCCAGTTTTCTACTACTGCTAGGATAGTTGAAAGAAAAATAAACTTTTACAAAATTTTCCCTGGCTCCCGTTGCCATTGGTACCTCCTCGGTATGGGCCGCAAGGCCTTTTGAGGTACTTCTTTTCCTTGTAACTCCTTGTAACTCTCTCTCTCTCTCTCATATATAGGAGTGTGTGTGTTACCTACAGAATCGCGATGATCTTAAGGATACACACACAGACCGTCGCGACACGAACATGCGTATCCCAACATTTGTGTCGCGGTGAATTATCTTTATAAATGCTAACTTTTATCAAGAAAAAATGGAATATAATTAAGGTTATGCTAGGTTAGGTTAAAGTTATTAGGTTTTTAAAACGGCGTGTCGGAATAGAGAAATGAATGAGAAAATGGTGCGTTGTGTAAGAGAGAGAGAGAGAGAGAGAGAATTTTATGTAAATAAATTTAAAACTCCACATTATGCTGAATTTCAATTATGTGTAGTAAATTTGTGAAGCATCTTCTTATCAAGAGACTAGTTATTATGTATGAGAAAATATTCTCGAGTCAAGATGCATCATAATACAATGTGCTTCTTTCTAGTTGGAAAACCTAATTATTCTTTACTGTTATTATTTTTTTTTTTTTTGCCGCAAACTAATTTGACTCGAGGGAAAACCTTACATAATAAGGCAATATTCTCACGTGAAAAGTAAGTATATACACACACACACACACAAACACACACACACACACACACACACACACACACACACACACACATCATGAAATAGGCTGAATCAACCGATACAAAATAGATCTGGAATATTTTAGATTAATTCAGGTTAGGTTACCCCAACTTTAGGTCGACTTCATTTAAATGTATCTAATTTTGTCTTGCATATGCAGTATGTATGTATATATATATATATATATATATATATATAATTATTTTAATTATTTTAATTTTTTAAAACAAAATCTCGTAATTAATGCTGGGAAAAAGAACTTCTGCGATGGTAAAGAATTTAGGAGACATTCTTATTGGTCCAACTCGTGAGGTTCCTTTTAAGTAAAAAAAAAAAAAAAAAAAACTTTTGTTTTTAAGGCAAACAAATTCGAGATATTTTTTTTTTAACTGATTATTTATTCATTCTTTCTCTCTTTACTCACGATTTGACAACCTTGAATATTTTATGATAATGACGTTATTATTATATTGTCCAAGTTTAAAATAATTTGCGAGGGTCATCATCAGTGAAAATAAAAGAAGGATATAAAGTAAAACATTAGTACAAAAACATTTAAAACAATGATAAAGGACAACACAATGCTAAAAATGTAAATAGAAAACCTACCCAAATTGGACATGGGCATTCGGCATGCTCACAGATCAAGGGGCAACGAAAGGAATGACCAGAGAAAAAAATGGCGAGAAAAAGTAGTTGGTTGGTTGGTAAGAATTTCTGTAGGGGATAATTTAACAAATAAATTTTGAGCATTCAAGCAAGGGGTTAGATGCTAAATGTATAAAGACACGGTGATTTTTCTGCCAAGTTCAACTAGGTTGAGGTGATAAAATAGAGAATTGATAGACCAGTTTATATAAACAAATTATTACGTGTTCTTTCCGACTGTTCTAAGTTTATTAAACTCTGTTAATAGCTACAGTCATATCAAATCTGAAGATAAAATTAATTAATTTTTCCGGTCTTTAAAAGCCAAAAATATATTAACTGATTGTTATAAACAACAACTAGTTACCTCCGGTACTACTCCCGGTGTCTTATATGGCCTTCCAAAAACTCGTATAACAGGTATCCCCTATACGTCCCATTTTCTCTGATATAAATTCTGCTAATTATAAACTGTTTAAGTTTCTGGTCCCCATTATTGATTCCCTTACTCGCAAACAACATGCTTTTAAAGATTTTGCTCTTAAAGATTTTGCTTTTGCTGAATTTATCCGTTCTCATCCTCCTACTGACTGTCTTATGACTAGCTTTGATGTGGAATCCCGTTTAACCATTGTTGTAATATAATCACTGAAAATCTCTTTGCCACTAACCCTCATATTCTTGGAATGGAGAAAACATTTTTCCTTCACTTATTAAAGCTTTCAATTGAAGATACAATTTTTACCTGTAATAATACTTTATACGAGTATCAACAAGTCGACGGCATGACGATGGGTTCTCCTCCTGGACCTTCCTTTGCCAACAGTTTGCTAGCCCATCACCAACGAATTTTGCTTCAGAATTGTCCCCGGCAAATTCGTCCTTTTGCGGACAAGCGATATGTCGTTGATTGTGTTCTAATATTTTAACGTAAGGAGCATGTACTTAACTATATCAATCATTACCATCCCAATCTTAAGTTCACTCTTGAAATGGAAACCGAAAGGTCTCTGTATCATTCCTTGACGTTCTGATTACTCGTTCCCTGAATGGATTTCTCTACTTCCATTTATAGAAAGAAAATTACTGCTCGCCTTGGAACGAATTATTTCAGTTCAATATCTTTCATTTCAAAATTTCTAGCATCACATGTTAAATCCACCGGGCTTATTAGATTTGCTCAGATTGGCTCCTTGGCTCCTGTTCATCTCCAGCAGTTCTTTAAGCAGAACCTATACCCAATTACATCTATATGAAAACTCTCTCAACTGTTTTCTCCAAAACCTTTTTCAACCTCAACATTCAATTCCTACTGTCCCAAAATTAGAGATGTATATCAAATTTCCTTTTCTTGGTCATACCACTGGCAAAATGAACATGCTTGTTCATAACGTCCTATCCAAGTTCTTTCCTCGGTGTTGCTTCAAATTTATTCATATTAATTCTTCTTCCATTTATAATTTCTGCCGTCATAAGGAACGCCTCCCTTCGCTTGTCAGGTCATCTGTGATATATCTTTACACGTGTACGGACTGTAATTCCCGGTACGCGAGCCAAATCGGCCCGCAACTTAAGTAGAGAATTGATAAACATGGGGTCCTTTCCTATCGGACTGGTCGTCCCTGACTAATCCTGAACTTTTTGTTATTCGCAAGCTTTTTGTTTACATTTTTTTAACAGTTGTCTTTATCATTGTTTTTGTATGACTGTTTTACTTTATATCCTTCTTTTAATTTTCTTCATTTTTCACTTAGATTTTCACCGATGATGAACCTTGGTCTGGGTCGAAAAGTTTTTCATAAATGTTTGGAGCTTATCGTCTTCGTCTTATTCTTTATTAGAATTATTCTTTATTAGAATTCGTTTCTATTCATTTATATACTGCGCGGTCATTGCAGTTATATGCATATATATATATATATATATATATGAAATCCGAAAGCGGAAATAATCAATTTTACTCATTCCAAATCCTGCAATTTTCTACCTTCGTACATAGGGACTTCGCTCAAAAAAGAAGCGAATATCCCATAATTTCATCCTTCCCATCGAAGTACAACAAAGAGTCAACCTTTTTTTATTTTTTAGATTTCCATCAGGATTATTCCTATTTCCTCCATTTCTCATTTGTTATGAAATCACTGATATTAATTGTAATCATCTTATATTCATCACTTCATTTATGAATTCCATTATAACATGCATGCACGTTGGCTGCGATAGGATTAAATCCCTTGTTCGTATTTTGAGATTACAGCTATTATTATGTATTCCCCATTTGTAAATAGCAAATAAATGTTGTCGGCTGTGTTTATTCATTCATACGAATGAATTAACGTTCCTTCTTGAAGTGATTAATGTTACATTAATATATTTATTTTTTGTCGTTATCATTTATTGGGTTTAACCATAACAAAAATTATCCGGCTATTTTTTTATTTATTCTCAACCTAATCTGACTCGGTCAGTTCCGCGGCTTTTGCAGTCGTTGAAAATGACTTCAGTTCGGATTTGTAGGTACTGCTCCCAGTTCCATTGATAGTGTGCACCTGCAGAAGGACTGGCAGGAAGCAGGAATGCAAGCACCAGCATGCACAGTTATAAGGCGGTTAGTGGAGAATGGTTTGTCATTACGCGGGCCTGCAAAGAAGCCTCTTTTTCGTTGGAAATCGATGAATCGGTACAGAATTTAAATTCTGTACTGATTCATCGATTTGTTGTACCTGGTATTCCATACATTAAAACCAAGCTTACCCTCTCGTCTATTGTTAATTTCGTAGCCATCCCCTACCTAAAAGAAAAAAATATTATAGTCAACACTGAAAATTCCTATGATGCGCGACTTTTGCGCCACCCTATATACATATGTATATTTAAACGACCTAGGAAATACTTAACGCTTTCGCTTTCAGACGTGTTTCGAGATGTTATTCCTCCCGCATTTGAGGATTAACATTGTAAAATACCTTTGAACACGAAAGCTTTAAGTGTTTCCTCGGTCTCTTAAACATAAGGCAGATGATTCAGCGGACCCGTGGTTCGTATCCCACGTAAAACTGTAGGTCTTTGCCTTTAAACAACCCCAACTATTTTATATATGTACAAGAGTAAAATCCCTAAAAGAAAATTTAAAAGAATTAAAATTAAATTAAAAAGTAACTGCAAAGCTTTTCGAAGGTACTACCTTCTTCGTTCGGGCAGAAGTAAAAACTAAAGTGGGAGGAGGGATACACAGAAGAGAGTTCTAGGAACGTTATGCCTCTGACAGCTGAAAACGTCTGGATACAGACCGTATAGAAGATTCTTTAGATGAATAGAAACTGGTTAAAAAATCTAAGGAAAATAGATCGTTTTTTGACATTAGAACTATCGGTGTTTTTTACCAAATACGATTCGACCAATTTTTTTCTATCACTATTATCAGTATTAAGATAAGAATTATTAATATCTATATTATGGTCAAATTCTAAGCGATGCTTATGTAAGGCTGAGTTATCATCAGCAATATTTAGGCTATATTTGATAATGGTCTCGCCAATATAACAGAACAATTCAAATATGGGATTTTGTAAACCCCTGTGTGAGAGGCCCGCTCCGGTTGTTGGCCCCTTCGTAAAAAACTGTATAAGGAGCTTTAGAAGCCGTATAAAGACTGGAAGACAAATTATTACGAAATGACTCTGATCCGAGAGAAACAACTAAAACATCTTTAAAATCCTTAGTGGAGGTGTTAGTCATAAAAAAAATTTATAGCAGCACCAAGTGCTTTTTACAATAAAAATATGATGGGTAACCTTATACGCCTCGGTGGTTAGCGTTGCTGACTACGAATCCATCGGCCCCGGGATCGAGACCCGGTGACGGCAGCCGGCGCACAGCAAAACCCAGCTGTTCATCCTTCCACGCAATAAAGAAAGTGGTTGGTAGATAAATGGGTACCCTGAGTGGCTTAGTGGTTAAGGCGCTGGGCTGCTGGTGGGGTGTGGTTCGCATTCCACATTAAACTGTAGATCTAAGATGGAGTGAAAAGCTTGACCTTCGTCAGAATGAACAAGTCGAGCGGAAGCAAACCAAAAAGGTTACCCTAATTTAGTGAAAGAGTATTTGATATTAGCGAACTCAGCATCCAAATACGAGGTGCTGCAAATCCTAAAAGCTCTCAAAAACATACCAATAAGGATGACTCTCTTTGTAAAGAAGGTATGAGACGAAAACCAATGAACGTAAGAGTTAGAATGAGTGGCTATTCTGAAGACAATAAATTCAGGTTTATTATTATTAGATATTATAACATGAATATCCAAAAAGGGAATTTTTGAATTCTGTTCAGCTTCTACAGTAAACTTTATAGAGGGTAAGATATTATGTAATCGGTCGAGAATAACATTAGGATCGGATTCTGCAGGAAGGAGAACGAACACGTCCTCAGCGTAACGATACTACTAAGCAGATGATCTTCTGGCTTCGGATTTCATTTGTATATTGATTAGTTTGTGATCTGAAAAATTGTTGTGCTTTATATTTTTATTGATTAGTATATCATTGTTATTTGTCAAAATTAAACACAAAATGTTTTTTTTTCGAGTCGCTACGTACATTTCCTGGGTAAGGGCATAAATTTCCGTGATATCTAATACCATTTTTGCCTGAGTTTTATCGTTTTTTTCTAATTAGTTAAAATCCCTACAAATTAATACAGGTTATTTGGTGTTGGAGTTTTAAGTGATTTTAACATGTTTTCGATCTCATTGGTAGCGAATTGAAATTCATATTTTATATATACTCGTATACTGTGTGTGTATATATATATATATATATATATATATATATATATATATATATATATATATATATATATATATATATATATATATATATAACAAAAAGTTAATTTCAATTCTGTACGAATGAAATCGAAAACACATTAAGATCACTTAAAACTCCAGCACCAAAGATATTAATTTATGGGAATTTTAACTTTCCATTCATAAAATATGGAAGAAAAATGATGAAGTTTTATATATTGAGAAGTTCCTCGGTAACATTAGAAAAGACGTTAAAACTCGGGCAAGAATGATATTAAATATTATGGAAAATTATGCCTTTACCCAATATATATATATATGTGTAGCGACTCGAGAAGAGAACGTTTTGTATTTAATTTTGACAAATAACAATTACATAATAATAAAAATGTAACTCAAAACAATTTTAAAGATCATCAGCTAATCCATATATAAATGAAATTCGAAGCCAGAAGACAAACAATTTGGTCTAAAGATGTAAAAGGAATATTTGAAGGCTTAAATATGAATTCAGGAGTTGCTACTTCGAATGAAAGTCCAGAAGAAATAATACTAATATACAAAACGGAAATAAACCTATATTGTTGAATCATGTTCTAGAGAGACAAAAAAGAAAACGTAGCAAACTTGAGAGAAAAATCAGACCGGTACTTAGACAACGGAAACAAACCTTAAAATAAATATCCACGGATCCAAAACTGAAATGAGATTCGAGCTAGAAAAAGCTACACGAAAGAGAACTGGACCTAAAACAATTCTTTATTCACGAGAGAAACGAGGAGAAAATCAAATTAGCAAAGAACATAAAATATAACCCAAGAAACTTTTACGCCTTTGCGAAAAAGAAAAATGAAATGTAAAGAGGGTATTGGTCCGTTAAAAGAGGTAGTAAATGAATACAAATGTGACCCAGAAGAGATGAGCGAATTTTTTAAGGAACAATTCAATTCTGTGTTCAGCCGTCTAAGCCCGAGATGAAAATAGAAAATTCGGATGCATACTTTGACATAGTTACAAATCAATCAGAACTAGTACGAACACGAATCTATTAATGGGTTTTGAATTCTTGGAAGAAAACATAATTCGGGCTCTTTTACAAACATGAGAAAATTCAGCACCAGGGCCAGACACATGGAGTGGCATGCTTCCCAAGAAATGCAGAGAGAAATGCCAAGCCACTATACTTATTCTGGAAGAAATTACTCTACACTCTGAACCAACATGGCTTCAGGGCTGGAAGATCATACCCAGCACAGTTAGATCTTCAAGAGAAAATACTAAAAACATTGTGTCGAGATCAAACTATGTGTAATATACACCAATTTTGCTAAAGCCTTCGGTAAATGTGACCATGAAGTGACAGTACACAAACTTAAGAATGCAGGAATTACTAGAAAGTTGGGACGATGGATATTTAATTTTCTGACCCAAAGAACAGTAGTAGCGAGTGGAGTTAAATCTGAAATCTGAGAAGTCGTCAGCTCTGCCCCACAAGGTACAGGATTAGCTTCCTTGCTGCTTATCATAATGATTGCAGCCATTAATGCACATATTAATGACGGTGTTCAATTGTGTTTCGCGGATGACAGAAAAATTACAAAGCGACATTGAACATTATTCAAAATGGGCAGAAGACAACAATATGAAGTTCAATGAAGAAAGATTCTAGCTTATAAGATAGGTACTAAAACGGAGCTACAAAGTAAATGATACAAAACTACAAGACAAACACATGACACCAAACCCACAAGTCAGGAGGTTTGGCGTATTAATGCTATCGGATGCGGAATTCAGAGAACACTACCAACATTAAAATTGCAATAGCTAAAAAAATAATGGAAGTTACGCGGAGCTTTCGTAGCAGAAAAGCAACCATCATGCTATTATTATGGAAAAATAATTGAGTATTGCTCAGTACTCACAAGCCCATAGAAAAACCGAGAAATTGCAAACATAGAAGCCATACAAAGGACTTCTATGTCAAAGATAGAGGAAACGAAAGATGAAGACTACTGATCTCGACTACAAACTCTGAAATTCTACGCCCTACAAAGAAGACATGAGCGCTAAACAATAATATACATATGGAAAATACTCAAGGGATGTGTCCCAAACTTTAGAAATGAAATGGACACAGTGAAATGAGAGAAGAGATAGATTCTTCGTTTTCATGAAAACGAAGATGGAAAATACACTCGGAATACATACTCCAAAAGAAGTGAGGAACCCCCAGCACACCAAGCTGAATAAGTTCGAGAACCATCTAGTCAGGTTCTTGCGCAAAGTCATTGACCAGCGATGCGTAGCTGGCTACGAAGGCAAGAGGAGAGTAGAAACCAACTCTCTCTCCTCCACCAAATCCCGCAAATGAGGCGGGATACTGCAGAGGAGGGGTCGACCACAGGTCGATCCTGAACTGTCATTGAAAGACATCGAGTAAGAAGATATATAAATTTTTTCTTTTGGAACCGTACAAGAATATATTTTATTAAAAAGAATAACATTTTCCAAAATTTTACATTCACACGATTAACATGAAAAAATAGAGGCGTTCTTTAAAACCTTAAAATAAAAGAGCTTTCTGAAGTGAATTTCAAATCTTTAGAAAAAAATGACAAAAAATTATTGAAGTTTGTCAAAAAGAAAAAATTAAATTTTATACTTCCGTAATAAGTATAAAGGATACAGTTTGTATCGTCCCCCCTCCCACCCCCTAACCGTCCAAAATAAGTAAAAGTGTATACATACACACACATTCTTTTTTATTTTTTAGGGATTATACTAACTAAATCGTATCTTTCTGATCAAGTTCGTCGTAGAATAAAATTTTGCCAACTCTTCTGCGAGAAAAAGTGCTTTAATCTCATTTTTAATGGAAATTTTTTGAAAATACAAATATGAAATTGAAGCAGTAAAAGAAATTCTAAAAATATATTTCTAAAAATGTTTATGTAAAACATTCTGGTCTTCAAAGAGGAAGTATATCGTTTATTTAAATAAGGTGTGTGTGTGTGTGTGTGTGTGTGTGTGTGTGTGTGTGTGTGTGTGTGTGTGTGTGTGTGTGTGTGTGGATCTTTCCACCGGGACAATTCCCGGTGGGGTGCCTGTATCATTAGTTTTACGGGTCTACTGATTTGTCTGAGAAAAACCCAAATTTCAGACTTTTTTCTGCAGACTTGCTAATAGGAAAAACTCAAATCACACTTTTTATTAGTTGTATTTACTAAGGAATTCAAATGTTCGTATTATTTTTTATATGTAAGAGAAGTTTATATTCCATGAAAAACTGTCTTTTAAGGAGTGGAAATGGCATACGATACCTGTCGGATGCTATTTCACTCTCTGTGTTCTTGCTTAGACGTTTTTTTTAATTAATTGAATTGAATAACCTTTATTGATGAAACAAATACATCAGCTTTACAATTTTTTTTTTAACATAAATAATTGTGAAACTGAACTATTTATTTTATTTAATTTGGCCATTAAGTTTTAGGCTTTACCGGTCATTTAATTAAAAATAAAAGTTGTTATTAATACATAAATCATGAATAAGAATTATTAATTAGGGTATGTATTAATCTTAAATTATTAATATTATAGATATAAAACAAATACAAAGTCATTATTGAACGTATGATACCAATACTATACGACGAAATCAATATGAGACAAGAGATAAACAATAACGAGTAATATACATTTAATCCAAGATTTTTATTAGCATTCCATTATTAATCGAGATTTCAACTTTTTAAACAAATTTACATTCGCAATATTTTTTATATCAGCATTTAAATTATGTCATAGTTTCAGTGCAATGAAAATGGGTAATTTCTGAGATGAAGACGGTCTAAATTGAGGAGTAACATGTTCTAATCTATTTCTGGTCTGATATGAGTGGGTTTCTTGATGAGTTACAAAATATTTACTTACACTTGTAAATAAAAATAAAATGTGCCAGTTTCATTACATCATTGAGCTTTAGTAGTTTTAGCTCCTTAAATAATGCACTAAAATGATCGTGGAAATCGGCATCAAATAATAACCTCATCCCTCGTGTTTGGATGATAAAGGTACTGTTTAAAGCGTTGTTAGTGGAGTTTCTTCAAACAAGAGTGCAGTACGTTTCCAAGGAGGGTATATTGGAGGTCCGTTATTAGTGTATCGGACTGATACGATGACAAAACTGACATAACAAGCTTCAAGGAAGAACAAGCGTATGATATAGGGTTAATAAAACTTGTTTAGGGACTACATTTCTAAGTTTAAACATTATAGCAACGCTCCTTGAAATCTTTTTCGCGACATAATTTATATGATCACTCCATTGTAAATTCTTGTCTAACATTATACCATGAAACTTTGTTACAGTACACTCCTTTACAGCGACTTCATTAATATTTAATTCATCAAGATACACATTTCGTTTATTAGTAAAAATCATGAAATTTGCTTTACTTGTATTTAGGAAGAGTTTATTGGTGGTCAACCATTTCATTACATTGATAAGTTCTGACTTAAATATATTCTTATCTGAATTAACATCTTTGCAAGAAAAAGACAGTTGTATCATTTGCAGACATTAGGAAGTTGTGTAAGTATATCAGATAAGCGTAGAAGGTCATTTATACATAATAAAAATATCAGTGGACCCAAAACTGAGCCCTGTGGTACACCATGTTTGACAAGCGTTTTAGTTGAATAGACCTTATTTAGTTACAAAATGATATCTGTTAGGCAAATAACTTTTAAAACAATCACTGATTGCTCCTCTAAAGCCATAACAATATAATCTGTTAAGTAGACGACTACCTGAAGACTATAATTATTAACAGATGGTTCCATCTTTGTTTAAAAATTATTAAATGGAACTGTTATAATATTATCAGCTCCTTTTTATTCCTATTTCAATCCCAATAATAATTGATTAAATATGCGATTATTAAAAAAATCTAATTCTGTAAAATTAGTCTGTTAAAGATAAGTTAATGGATTGCATGTGCTGCTCCTAGAAAATCTAGAAAAAATTTCGGGGCCGTTTTGAAATCCTACCTAATCTGTGTGTGTGTGTGTGTGTGGTGTGTGTGTGTGTGTGTGTGTGTGTGTGTGTGATTCTAAAAATTTCTAAAAGTTTTTAAAAATTACTCGTATACTGCAAAGAAAGTTCTTAAAACACTGAAGTTGAAATACCTAAATGGGCTTTTCGTAACTTTAACGTTCCAAGTAATAAACGCTTCTCAACATTGACGATATTGGTTCTCTTTTTGGTATATAGGGTCAAAAAAAAGAGCCCATAAGTTCCCAGTTAGTGTCTGTGCTGTCCCCAATTTGGAATCTAATTCTGAGAGTAATCTTTCTGTAACCTATTTTGACATGTAATAAACGTAATTTTCAAGACCTACAAAACTTAATTTGCTGTTAGCATCGAAACATAAAATGTCTAAAAAAGACACAAAAAATTGCTACTTGGTAAAGATTAGGTTTTGCTTTTGTTTTCCTCAAAATGAATAAAATATCCAAGTAATTTATTATGGTTTTTAGAGATTTTGTTTTTAGGCGAACCTTTTTCCGAAACTGTACATGCCATATGTTGCCACAATAGTTAACAGTATGCATAGTGTAGTATTTGAGCGCACCCAAATGCATTTTAACTGATTAGTGATTAGTATTTAGGTTGTTATAGAAGATGGAATATGTTGTTATCCTGCAAGATCAAGTTCACTTGCTTACATTGTATTTTTATTTACATTATATTTTATTTACCTTATATATTTATTTACAAGAAAATATTATTCACTCTGCCCAAATATTTAAAACAAAATAAATATGAAGCGAATGTACAGTTTGTTCAAAAGTTCCTGTCGTCAAACTCCATGTTTCTCACCACTATTTATAGTATGTTGTAAGGAACATGAAGACTCTCTGAAACGATTATCCCATCAGTTAAAAAGTTGGAATTCCCCTGAGCTGTCAGGTAGGTATATGACCCAGTAGTATTCCGACTTTGGTATATTGCATTATGTTCAAGAATGGTCCTATCTACGGTTAGACATAGTCCCGTATCTGTCTATGACCTCTTTCAAGCACAGAGTGTCCAGGCCTCTCAGAAACTGTGAATCTTGATTTCGGCTCTCTTCTGTTCCTTTTATGGGGAGGGGGCGTTTTGTGGGCGTTCGCCCTTGGCCTCTCGTTCCTACATGAAAAAATACTTTAATACGAACGCTCGTACCTCGGTGGGTAACACCGTTTCCCTATAGACTAAGTGAAGACACTGAGGTCCCGATGGTGCTGGTGATAATAATCTAGGAATTGGCTCAATGGACCGCATTCATCTGGGTTGAACGCTGTCCCAGTTTCGGACCCTCCTCATTGAATATGATAAATGCTTTTACCAATTTTAAGTATAAATACTTATTTTTTAGTTTTCTCCATTCATACGAGATAAGAATACTTGGGTTCATTTAGCACCTTCTCCAGAGAAGATTTTTAAAAGTTTGTATTTTTCATATTTCAATCGGATCTTCATCCCAATCTCGGTCTCAGTTTTACCATTCGGAATCTGGATCCCGATCTAGGTCTGTTTTATCATTCGGATCTGATGGGAATCAGGATATAAAATACTGAATCAGATCTACTTTCTGATCTCGGATCGTAGTTATGAGATTTGTTCCATCTGTCAACAGAGTAGTGATAAAGTATTTCGATGGTGACATTTCAATACTTCTTTAGTAGCAAAACCCCTATTTTTTCCTTCTTACAGAAGTTACAGAAGGAAAAAAGGTGAATAATGTCTAATGTAGTGAATATTTACGAAATTTTAAAACCCAGTTGTTACGATGGTAAAGAAGCAGAAATGGAGTCTATTTTTTTTTGTACGATTATCTGCCAACATAAATTAAAGCAAAAAATTTTAAAAAAAATTAAAAAT
>JAJOZX010004358.1:115000-130000 GCA_023014485.1 Bathynomus jamesi | reverse complement strand
GATAGTTCGTTCAGAAACACCAGATAACAAATTATTCATATTAAATTTTATTTCTTTCGCAGTTATTGTTGGGTTTTTCAATACTAAACGTTTCATAAGTTTGTCTGTTCGCAAATTTGTTTTTCTCGGTCTGCCAGATCGTTTTTTAGGGACTGGCGTGGTTAGGCCACCATTGTTCTTAGCCCGTGAAACCCATAAATTAACGGTACTTTGGGATATGTTTAATTCCTTAGCTATCTGTCTCTGTGATTTCCCACATGCATGCAAAGCAACAATAGCACCTCGACAATCACTCTTAAGTTGTTTTTTAGCACACATTATATATAAATTTTATTTACACCACTTTCTGTAAAAAAAAAAAAAATCAAGAAATTTACACAAACAGTGAAATCTGACAAATTTGAGACACAGCCACCCGCAACGAAGGCTACCAGAACACTAATTTGAGAATGCGTTGGATAGCTCTCATATCAGCGAGCAACCTCAAAGTTACCAGATGTCGCTAGAACAAATAGAAAGTGAATTACGTGTCTCTGAATATCAAGGGAAAATATTATTTTCTTGAGTGATCGGATACTTTTCGCGGGCACTGTATATCGAAACTTGACTATAAAAGGCAAAGTGTTAAAACCCGGGCAGATTTCCAGTATAAATTTGTATTTTTATAATTCATTTGATCTTGTGCTAAAAATCGATATTTTTCCTTACAAATCTGTATGCCTCTTTGTTAATTTTTTAATTTTTATTTTTACTTCTCTGTTTATTGCATATATATATATATATATGTATATAATATATATATATATATATATATGTGTGTGTGTGTGTAGATATGTATATATATATATATATATATATATGTGTGTGTGTAGATATATATATATATATATATGTGTGTGTGTGTGTGTAGATATGTATGTATATATATATATATATATATATATTAGTGATGTAGGTCACATACGCATCCGCATCCGCGGAACATCCGCACATTTTCTCGCACCCGCATCCGCACTTTGGACTGCGGATGTCGTGCGGATGTGGACCGTTGAGATAAAACGTCATTAATAAGCGGAAATTATCAAATTCTACTATATTAATAGAACTAGTTCATTGTGCGCAAAAGTGATGCAAGCGACAAGACGAGAGGCTGTTCTTGTATGAAGTTACTCTTACAACCTACTTAGATCCACGTTACAAAGCTAAGTTATTTTCACCTAGTACATTAGAACGAGTTAAATCATCACTTGGCAAAGCAGTTGAAGAGCTTCAATCTCTTGAATCTGTCGCTTCGCCACCCACCAAAAGAATAAAAGTTTCAGTGACAGAACCAACACCTTCAACAAGCAAATCTATCACAGAATCTGTCTCTCAGTTTCTTGAGTCAAGCAGCAATGACGAGACCTACGCGATGTCAAAAGATGTAGTAAAAATGATCGAGAGCTATCACCAAGAAAAACGCCTGGCTGCATGTGACAATCCTATTAGTTGGTTAAAAAATATGCAGAATATCTATCCATACTTGAGTAAACTTGCAAGGAAACATTTAGCCTGTCTTCCAACAAACGTACCAAGCGAGAGATTATTTAGCAGTGCTGGATTAATATATGATGAAAAGAGAAACAGACTGGCAGCAGAAAAGGCAGAAAAATTAATGTTCCTTAAGCATAACCTTCCTATAATTAAGTTTGAACATTAAACGATGAACATCTTAGTTTACTTTATTTTAATTACTCATTTATAAATATGCCTAATAAAACTTTAAACTTAATATAAATAGTTATCAAGCTAATTAAAGATCTCTTTCTATAAGGGTGGAGGTTGGGGAAAGAGGTCGGTGGGGTGCATTTGAGTTGGGTTTACGTCCCGCATCCTGGTAACACAATTATGGTTTCTAATTGTGGCTGAAACTCAACAAAATACAACGAATTTATTTGCAGACGAATTCACTAATTGATTTCTATATTAGTTAGATGCTTGATATTATTTTATATGTTCAGAGAAAAGTACAGCAATTATTGTACAATTAATCAATTATACTACATTATAGCTACAGCTCTCTATATAATAACTTATTATATACGTTAAACACAACAAATCTCGAATATATCCTAAAAAATAACGAAAATGTAGACATCCGCATCCGCGGATGTTGAAATCAAACATCCTCATCCGCATCCGCATCCGCGGATGTGAAAAAAATGACATCCGCTACATCACTAATATATATATATGTTTGTGTGTATGTTATTTATTTATTTTTTTTCTTTCTGTAACCTATATATAGGCCGTAACCTTTTTTGTACTTCAGTGTTCCTGAGGATGTCATTAGACGAAAGCGCTTGAGCACCTTTTTGTGTTTCCTTTCCTTCGTGGTTTTATTCATCATAAATATTTTTCACGTGTTACTTTCGTGAAATAATTTTCATATATATAGGGTGAACCAAATGTAGGTGGACAGTAAATGATAACGTTTATTTTGAGAATACATATTTAATTTTTTTTTATACTATAATACAAAATAAAATTTAAATAAATTTAGTTATAATATTTAATATAATAAAACACAAACACCATAGTTATAATGAACACCATAGTTATAATATAATATAACACAAACCGTATTCAACCTACTGTCCACCTACTTTTGGTTCACCGTGTATATATATATATATATATATATATATATATATATATATATATATATATATATACACATATATATACACAGTGTATATATATATATATGATGAATAAAACCACGAAGGAAAGGAAACATAGAATGGTGCTCAAGCGCTTTCGTCTTATGACATCCTCAGTGTTCCTGAGGATGTCATTAGACGAAAGCGCTTGAGCACCATTCTGTGTTTCCTTTCCTTCGTGGTTTTATTCATCATAAATATTTTTCACGTTTTACTTTCATGAAATAATTTTCATATAAATATATATATATATATATATATATATATATATATATAATTTTTTTTTAATACCAGACGTTTATCAAAAAATTAAACGTGGGTTTCAAGAATACAGTAAAAATCAAAGTGATAATACAGGGTGTTTCTAAAGTAACCATCTATTTTGGTGAAATAGGGGGATTTTAAACAATTGTTATATTGGCATAATGGTATGTGCATTGTTATACAAAATTCATGTATTTATAATATTTCAATTGCTTTACACGATTTTTTGTTAATTATTTTATTTTATTTTCAGACCCATATCATTGATGATGAATGTGCAAGAACGGGTTTATGTAGTAACATGCAGGATAAACGGCATGAAGTGCAATGAAAATAGTGAAAAGTTTGAGAGAAGGTTTCCTAAAACAGGCCCTAGAGACCAGGCTATTCGCGAATTAGTAGATCTGGCGTAGATCTGGACGGCCAAGATGATCTCACGAAAGAATCGAATCTGTTCAAGAAGCATTCGAAGAGGATCCACAATTATCGATTCGGAGGGCATCCCACAGATTAGAAATTCCACAAACAACGGTTTACAGAATTCTACGTTATGATTTAAAGAAAAAGCCATACCACATTCAAGTGTTCCACAACTTACAAGAAGAAGATTATCCACGAAGAGCAACAATGTGTGCCGAGCTTACAAATATATATATATATTTTCATGTTTTAAGGGTGTTTTTTTTATAATTCATATTATTTCGCAAAATAGATGGTTACTTTAGAAACACCCTGTATGTAATGATGGTAGAGCGGTCACTCGCAGATACATAGAAAAACCCGAAATAATGATAATTATTCGTAAATATAATGCAACAATTATGAGGTACTTTAAAAATTATGAAAAAACATTCGTTTTTACTCAAGAGTATTTTGGCTTTGCTAATATTTTATAAAAGTATTATCATTTAATTTTATTTTCTCAAGCCTTAGTCTCAAATTTGGAAACAAAAAATATGTCAAATTCTAAAAAGATTTTGAGTGATGGATGGAGAAAATAAGCCATTAGGTGAATTTGCATAAAAGTCCCCATCAATAATGGAATTATTTTTATCCTCTTTATATATTAAATTACTTGTTATCGAAAAGAAAGTTTAAGCCTGAAGAGAGTATTAATTGTAGCCAAAATGTTAATTACTTGTTTACGATAATGATAATTACACCATACTGAGAAATATATACATTGGCGCTCATACTGTAAGTATTTGTACAGACAGATATTTCAGTAATATTCGTCCTTATCTTTAGCACCATGCATAGGATAGTTATGAAAAGTTTACCGTTCGTTTGGAAAAATTTAACAAATAAAAAAGTAGTTTAACTCTAACATATAATGTAAAATATCAAAGAATTTTGAGAAAATAAAAAAAGTTAAAATTCAAAAGTTTTCGTACATTTACTTAAATTATTTAATACTTTGTGTGTTCATCTTTTGCTTCAATGATTTGAATGATTCGTTTTTAGGTAGTTTTCTACAAGGTTTCAACATCCCTCAGTAGAAATTTTAGCCCATTCTTCTAAAGAAAATTGTTGCAATTCATTCAGATTCGAAGGGTTTTTTGCGGACAGCCTTTTTCAAATCAAACCACAAATTCTCAATTAAGTTGAGATCTGAGCTTTGACTGGGCCACTTGAGAAGCTTGAAATTGTCTTACTTTTATGTTTTGGGTCATTATCTTCTTGCAGTACCCAACTGCGACCCATTCCTAACTCCCGAACTGAAGTCAATACCTTTTTTCTAAAATCTCCAATTATTTCTTCGAATTAAAGATTTCAGTGATGACAAGAAGATTTCCTGGGCCAGAGGCACTAAATTTGTTAAAGAAGCAAACTATCACCACCAAGTTTTTTAACCGGATGAAGAATGTTGTTTTTCTCGGATGCAATATTTTAATTTCGACAAACATACTGTTCCTCGTTGTTCCCGAATAATTACATTTTGGTCTCGTCTATCAAGAGAACTTTCATTCAAAATGCAAATCTATCATTTTCATGATCCTTGGCATAATTTAAACGAGCTTCTTTGCGCGCTTTTCGTAGCAGAGGTTTCTTCGTGCAATTCTTCCATGCAAACTATTCTTTCTCGATGTACGACGTACAGTAGAGGGATGGGCATCCATCTTAGTCTTACTGTTTGGTAAATATCACCTGCAGTCACTCGTGGATTCGCAGCAGTCATTCTTTCAATCCGTCTAGCTGTACGTTCTGAAATCTTGCAATGTCGTCCACATCTTGACAGAGTTTTGAGTGTTCCAAAGCCTTTCCATTTCTTTATAAGTGCAGCAACCGTCGTAGATGGAATTTGAAGTTCTTCTCCTATCTTCTTATAACTCTTTCCACACTCGTGTGCAGCAATAACAGATATGTAAGCAACTTTTTACGACGACGATCCATTGCTTACTAATGGCTTTGACAGTCATCCGCCTTGCATGAAGATTCTCAGAAAATTCTAGAATTCAGAATTGCCAACAGTTTCTAATCAATAAACATCCAACTACTGATAAAAATTTTAAATTCTTCAAGCCTGAAGTGGCCATTTTAAAGTATTAAACAATTTTGTAAATAAATGTAGGAAAACTTTCATTTTAACTTTTTTTTTATTTTCCTCAAATTCTTTGATGATTTATATTATATATTGGAGTTAAACTAATAGTTTTAGTTGTTAAATTTGTCCAAACGAACAGTAAACTTTTTATAACTATCCTATGCATGGTACAAAAGATAAGTACGAATATAATTGAAATATTTCTCTGTACGAATACTTATGAGCGCCACTATATATATATATATATATATATATATATATATAATATTTATATATATATATAATATTTATATATAATATATATTTTTAATGATGTCCAGATTAATCGGTATCGGCACCAGCAGAATCAGCCATTTTTGGGCATCGGCATCAGAACCGGAGGGATCTGCCATTTTTGGAGATCGGCATTGGTAAAATTTAGCCGATTCTCTCACCGATTCTTTGAAATTTTAACATTTTTATTATGAAACAAAATCCACATTTAGAGGAAAGCGAATCGACAAAAAACACTATTTATGATAATTTACACTCATTTCAAAGTGTAATTATATAAAAATATTTTACATTCGCGAAAAAGGCAAAGTTTAATAAGTTAAGTTGCCCATAAATTTACACTTTAACTAGCTAATCTCTGAATATTATAAACTATTGTAATCTCGTACTCTATATTAATAATACTATATTAATAATCTCGTACGCTATATTAATAATACTATATTAATAATCTCGTACTCCATATTAATAATACGATTATTCGGAACAATGAATGTCACCCCTATTTCTGAGAATCAAATTTTCTGGATAAATGAACAGCACGCAACAAGGCCTACTGTGTAACATTTTGTGAACACTTGTTAAGAGTACATACATAATACATATGCACATAAGAAAAATATGGACGAAGGCAGGTGTGTGTTGTTAATTTCTTAACAACCGGTTCTGATACAGATAGGTTTGTAAATCGGCGAGCGCCAATGGCGCGAGTCATTAAGCTAGGGGGTCTGAGGTGAGCGGTAGCTACCCCAGCGGGATCCAAACAGCATTTTGTAACATTTTGGCAGAAATTATTTAACATATTCTTTATACTCACTAATGACATAATTATTTAAAAATAAACTAATTTTTCATCAAAAAATAAATAAATATTGAAACGATCACTGCTTGTGATACTACCTATATTTTTCTATAAAATCCTGAGAAAATGAAAAAAAAATTAGATATAAATAAATTTCTACTAACTGTTAAATATTTGTTAAAAACAAACAAAAACGGTTCGGTGATCCAATCAAAATTTAACAGCCGGTTCGGGCGAACCGGACCGAACCGGTCCCAGCACACCCCTGGATTAAGGATACTATGGGTCCGGATGTTCCCTAATCAGGCCACCATCCCCGTGTGGTCTGAAATAACACTAGCATTATCTATATATTCAATGTAAATTTCATATTTACATTTAAGATAAACAGTTCTAATTGTGGCATATGTGCATGTACCCTAAAATTTCATTTACTGGGCGACAAATTTTCTTCACTGGGTGACATTCATGTCGCCCACTCACTAGGTTAAAAAATGCTCTGTATCAGTCAGTCAAATTTTGTCAAAAAAAAGTCTTGATTATGTATTTTAAGATTGAAAGAAGTGTTTGATTTTCTTTTGTTTCATCCCATTTTATCTTTTTTATTGCTAAGTCACGAAGGTTTTTCAACAGGAGCAGTTTTGTACGGTCATTCTCGTCCTGTTGCTCCAACCATTTGAGTCCAGTTTCGAAGGCCGAAAAAGCTTCTGAGTTTGAAGGGCCATGTTCTTCATCACTTTCAGATTCCTCACCCTCGTCTTCGTCCTGTTATTTCTGACTGGCTGCAGCCACGATCTCGTTATCAGTCAGGATGTGATGTCCTGGGTCTGTAGCATCAGAAGTGAGCCAGCTGGCAACAGCTTCGTTGTCACATTCTTCATACCCATTATTATTACCCAGAATCCTGAGCAGCTGTGGTACAGGAACAAAGAGTTTTACTTCAACATCACTAGCCTTCTTTTGACTCGGCGGCACAACTAGTTCCAGACTCGCGAAAGCGTGGCTGTTGAAACAGCTGACCAGGCATTTTCTATCAAATTCATGTTTTTGTGAAGTCTGACAATTCCCTAATCATTATTGTCAGCAAGAAGCAATCAACGTAGAATCTCCTTTCTATACAAACACTTAAACGGTGAACCTTAATTCAGCCTACAGTACCTACTGTATCATTCTGGTACATTGACATTCCGGATAATCAGCGTCCGGATAATCGACGTTCTACTGTAATTCTATATTAAGTTCACTTTATAATTTATATATTAAACCATCTTATTATGTTAACTTTATTTTAAGTATTTTAATCATTTTATAAACCCAAATTTTATATCCAATTTTCATTCAAATTGGTCACCAGGACTCGAAATTTTAATGAAAAATTTTGTTGTTGTTTATATTGTTGAAGAAAGAAAATACCCTCAGGCCTCAACATAAGGAAAAACAATTATTTTATATATTTGTATCCAATTTATGAAAATAAACTAAAATTATTTTGTGATTTTACTGAGTAATAAAGCGTTTTAACATCACTACAGTATATGAGTAACAAATTCTGGTACTGTATATTGTGGAGTGATCTAAGTAAAAGCATTTAAACAAATATGAAAATTCAAAGTTTTCACATTAGATTAATAAAATTTATGAAGGGAATTGATTTTTTAAAATATAGGCAAAGGCTCGGCATCGGCTAAATTTTGGAATCGGTACATCACATATATATATATATATATATATATATATATATATATATATATATATATATATGTAGTGTATGGGGTTAAGAGTGTGTGTCTGTGTGTGTGTTATTTACCCTTCTTCGTAATATTTACAATCATATGACAGAGGAGATCTACAGTTTACGTGGGTTACGAATCATAGGTCGCTACATCATCTGAACGCTGGACGGTCATCCGTCGAACCCAGACCCAGTATCGCTTAAGTTCGCTGCTTGACTGAAAGCGGTATTGCAAGCTCTCTCTCTCTCTCTCTCTCTCTCTCTCTCTCTCTCTCTCTCTCTCTGAGTACGACATAGCCAGAGAGAGAGAGACTAACAAAGACTCTAAATCCACTCTATGCTTGCCTAAGAAATAAGTAAAAAGGAAAAATAGAAGCAAAAGAAAATAAAGATTACTGAAACCTTTTGTACTATGCTCACACTTATAAACACAAGATTATAAAGCTTTCACACAGGAACAATACTTGTAGCAAAGTGTAGAATAGACAAAGCTCCTCTCCTCCATCAGCCTCTGCTGATGCGGAAAATTGTTGTGAACGAAGGTTTATAAGAAAACAGAAAATCAGTATAAGGGAAAGAATAGCTTTAGATTTCATTCGCACCGTGTGTATACTTCTCTCGTGTATTGACATCTTTTGCACTGGAATTACTGAGATAAGGAAGCACTGATCTAAAGGCACTGCCAGCTGGTCAGTACACTCCAATTTAAGAATTCCCCCAAAGGGTACATCACGTGTGAGATTTTCCCCTTTTATTATTTTACTTTTTCATTTTTTACCTTTATTTTAAATTCATTTTAATAAAACACCTGTCTAAACTATCATTAAACATATTTACTTCGCCACAACCCCTGCTGGAAGATTATTCCACCTCTCGACCATCTTATAAGTAAAAATGACTCTCGCAACATTTGTCTCGAATCTTTTGCCCCCTTTATTTTAACCCTGTCAGTCACAGCAGGACACTGGTTCCATAACAAATAATAACAATATATATTGTACTAAGATACAACTTTTCCACAAACGCTTCTAGATCTTTAATATAGGTCTAATTTTGTTGTCAGAAAAGGAGCCCAAAATGTTTGTAATTCAAGTAACTAATTACTAAATGATTTGAATAACAATGAATTCTATAGTTTTTGGTTTAAAGAAAAAATATTCATGACCAAAAGGGTTAAAGCCGTTGTTTCACGTAAAGCTCTTTAAGAACGTGTTTGTAATTTACGTTGTCAAAGTTATTTGAAACTTTAAATACCTGAATTAATTCACTGCTTTAACGATTAGTTTTGAGTGGAAACGATTTCAGCTCTCTCAGCCTAACTTCGTATTGTTTATTATGTAATGATGGAATAAGCTTTGTTGCGCGGCGCTGAACCTTTTCTACCATTTCTATATTCTTGATAATATTATGGTGACCAAAACTGTATATCATATTTTAAGTGAAGCATAACAAGCGACTCATACTGGCAAACCAATACATACATTATTAAAATCTCATCTCCCAAATGAGTTGGGGTAAGAAAGCAGACAGCTCCGGTATAAAATACAGAAAGTGAAGAAGAGGAAAGGTAGGAACTAAAGCACGCACATTCATTCACGCCGGCATTCTGGTGAACCAACACCACCCGCACATGGCTAAAATCCACACCCTCGGCACTTCACACGCCATGTGTGGTGGTGCTTCCAGGCTTTGTCAAAACTAAAAAAGAGAGTCTCAAACTTGCATACTTCTAACAAACCTTCCCATTCCAACGTACTTTCAGCGACTCGGATAAAGTCCACGCTTCCTCACGCAATCATTCACCATGCCCATCCACCTTCTCGGTCTCCCTCTCCTCCTCCTCCTACCCTCGCAAACACCCTCATATACTCTTTACACAACTCTGTCATCTGCCATTCTTTCAAGATATCCAAACCACCTTAACACACTTTCCTCAGTTTTCACTTCCCACTAACTTCTGAATATTACATCTGTCCAGCACCACGCGATTTCTCACTCTATCAATCCTATCCACACCTGCCGCTTTTCCATTTTTCAGCTTGCGAACCGCCGCTTTTACTTCACCCATGGTTATGTTCTTAGGCATTCTTTCACATATCCTGCTCACACCACCAAACCCGATTATATTTATATTTGCACTCTTCTCATCTCTTCCATCCATCAAACCCTCGAAATATTCCCTCCATCTATTCCGTAGATCCATATCCGGTGTGAGCGTTCTTCCATTTTGCTCCTTCACTCTTAAACTTACTTTGGCTTCATTTCTACACTTTCGCACTTCCTTCCAGAACAACTTTTTATTCTCTATATAATTCTTATTCATATTCCTTCCAAACTCATTACTTACTCTGTTTTTTTTTGCCGCACTAGTCTCTTCACACTTCTTTTGCTCTCTTCATACACCTTCTTTCTTCTTCGACTTTCTTCTCTATCATTATTATTTTTTCTGTTTAAGGTGCTTTCAACCCTGCTGGATTATTGACACCATTTTTTTTTTTGTAGAGAAAGGTGGTGAAAGAAGTAGTAGAAGAAAGCTTCTCTATCACAGTTATCCTGCGCGCACAGCCATTTCCTCCTTTTAACCTCAGCCACTGATGCAGCCTCGGCATCCCACCACACTGTTGCCCTCTTCTTCGCACCTGTCTTAGCAATCACACACCCACACACACACACACCTTGCATTCCAAATTAGACATTGCTGGTACACGTTTTACACCTCATTCATATGTATTTGAGCTGTATGTTTTGCATTCTCTTAATATATTCATCCGCTACCTTTCCCACTTTAATCTCTTTTTATGACTACCTTTTTTCCATTTAATCTCTTCCACTCTCCATACAACATCACTTTGGGCAGGGCTATCATGTTTTCAGAGAGATCCCCACTCATACCTCGCACTACATGTGTGTCACACTTCTTTCAGCATACTTCTTTTTATGAACACACACATTATCAGATTTCTCTTATCATGTATATTATTTGTTCTATATCAGGTACACTTATGTACTCCTTTATGTTAAAAAAATGTATTCGTTACACACACACACACACCTCTTTCAGCTTACACCCGTTATCAATAATTCGTGGTACACCATGCTCTCCCAACACCTCATCCTCTAGATCCGTACCAACTTTCCCATTCATGTCTCCTGTCACAAATATTTTTGTAACATTCAGGCATCCTCTTTATCACACTATCAAGCTCTCTCCAGAAGCTTTTTATCTCCTCCACACACTTATCATCACACAGCGCATACCCACCTACTACCGTCACTTCCATTCTCGCAAATTTAAATTTCACACACAATCCGAGAACTGACTCACAAGAAGTCTTTCATCGCTTCATACTGTGCATCGTTCATCAACAAGCTTACACCATTTCCTCTCCCCCTCTGCTCACATTCTCTCTCAAACACTTAACTCTCGCACTCACACACACCACCCTTTTCATCTTTGTTTCACATAATTCCAGGACACCAAACTTTTCACCCTCCAACACCTGCACCAGTTCTCTCCTTTGGTCATCATTATTCCCCTTACAGTTCACACACCCATACGTGCCTACCTGCAGCTACGTGGGCTGCCCGGGCAGGAGCGGGCCCACGTCGAAGCTTCGTAGAGTGAGACCAATATGTTTAAGTTTATACTTAAAACGACGAAAAATGAAACCTAATGCTTTATAAGCTTTATTGCTGGCTAGTGAGCATTGTTTTGAGAACTTTAAATGCTTTGTAACAATAACACCTAAATTTTTTTCCTCCGTGGTTTCATTTTACGCACTATTTCCCACAGTAAAGCTTCTAGTTTCAGGTTCAAATTAAATTAAATAAACCTCCAGCTGACAATTGTTTATTCTGTTAAAATTATTGTAACAAAATATTATGATATTGTAATACGTGTTTTATAATTTACTTTAGAGAGGTTGCGGCCAAACTTCATTTAATGCGTAATCCGTCACATTTTTGGAAAGAAGAAAGACTTTCCTCTGTTAAATAATAATATTAAACAAAGTTTGCTCTGAAATTTTTAAGAAAAAGTGGCACTTTTTAACGTTATGCTCTACTGCTTCATTATAAAATTTACTAATGAGATTTGAGATAAAAACAGAATTAATTTCATTCGCATTTGACAAAAATGTCGTTAAAGTAACCTAATTTCGGTCGCGTTGCAAGCATAATAATTAGGCCAAGGCTATACGGGCGATTTTGTCGCTGCGATGAAGTTGTAACGACAAATCGCAAAGAATGGGTACTGTTGTTTCCTATGGGGCCAGTTACACCGCAGACAGTCGCCGCGACAATTCTCTGTTGCGTTGCATCCGGCTGCTTTTTCCCTGCGACACGACAAAGTCGCAGGGGGAACTGGTTGTATTGTTCCAAGTGCGGCAGACTACACGAGCGACTTTGTCACAGCATCACTCCATCACTGCCATCACGCCTTGCAACTGACGCAGCGACAAAGTCGCTCGTGTAGCCTTGGCCTTATAGTTAATGGCTAAGTTTTGGTTAAGTTCTGTTAATAAATAACGTTAAGGGACAACGGTGTGTCACTTACGAGACATTTTACTAATAAGACTTTAGGGTTAAGTTAAGTTAGTTTACTAAAGTGTCGATGAAATGTCCTGTTGAAGAAATTTCTATTGGTCCGTAATGCTGTCGGCTGTCGATGAGACCAATAGTATAACTTTATAAATTTACAAAAAGTAATTAATCAAGTAAAGATAGTTTTATTTACAGCTTGCTTATGTAGGATACGTTTACAATGAAATATATTATTGTCAAGGTCAGTTATTTGATTTGTAGCCAACGTCTATCACCAAAAATCTTCTCAGCGGTAGTTGATTGAGTTAAGATTTCAACCCAAATGCACCTGAAAATGCAATTTCTCAACACATGTCCTGACGGTTAAGGATTTAGCAACAAATGGTTAACTTGTAGAAGTTAGTTTAGCATAATTTGAATAAGGATATATTTAGTTAGCTTAAGTTATACATTAAATTATGCTAAATTTAAATAGGTTATTAAATAATTTTAAGGAGTTTTTTTCGGTATTTCAAATAGCAGAATCATGTATTATTAATTTTATTATCCCTGATTCAAAATATATGAAGTAGCATAATGCTTTTACTGGTCTGCTTGACGTTGCTAATTTTTTACACAATATTGAAAAAAGAATGATTAGTTTTAAATACCTTTTTAAATTTAAATTGATCTGTAATGCCATTTTTTTTTGCTATATATAATTTCTGACGTCATTCACCTTACCCCTGACACAATACACAATACCCTTTTGATTATTACAGGAAAAATCTCGTAAATACACTTTCTGTATTTACAGAATTTGGATGCTGTTTTTATACTTACTAGCAAAAGTAGGCCCTACGGGCCCATTTAGCCTTCGGCCTCAGCAATTGGAGTTCCCCCATTTACTGGGGAGTCAATAGTTTTTGGTCAATAAAAACTATAGAAAAGAACGTAGCCATGAAAGTCTTAAGCTTCACAAATCTTGATACAATGAGTTCGGGATGTGAAGCTTAAGATTTTCATTGCTGCGTTCTTTTCTATAGTTTTATTGACCGAGTAATTGAACCATCAGTAATTGTTGGGTCAATTATTCGGTCAATGAAACTATAGAAAAGAACGCAGCAATGAAAATCTTAACGTGCTACAGTAAAAAGTTGAAACAAAGCAAAGCGCATTTATTTCTATGTTCAGAATAGCTTCATAGTAAATACATGGTGTCTACAGACGTACAGACAGGACTGCCTTTTTACAGTATAGATAAGAATATAAAATGAGTGTTTTTTTATTGGCAAATTGATTTATACTATATAGGGGACTGGAACAAAATGACGTATGTAAACGAATGCAGGTTGTAAACAGCCAAATGAAAAAAACTCTAACACGTGACACGTATTACTGGACCAGACAACATATCTGACATACACCTTAAACACTTGGGCCCACAGGGAATACTAGCTCTCACAAATATCAGCACATATTCATACCAACACTGTATTATTCCTGACGTATGGAAACAAGGTAAAATTATTACACTACTCAAACCAAACAAAAATCCAACAGAACCAGCTTCTTATAGACCCATTACTTTACTATGCACACCTTCCAAAGTAACAGAAAGACTAATCTTACAAATCACCAACCCACACATACCACTATCGCCTACTCAACATGGATTCAGACCTCACCACTCAACCACGACATTACTCACTAACTTCACGCAGCACATCATGGATGGCATCAACTCCAGCCGACCAGCTCAACGTACACTATTAGCAACAATAGACATTAGTAAAGCATTTGATACTATCCCACGCTTCCCTCTCATAAACAAAATACTCAACACAAACATGCACAATAACACCAAAAGGTGGCTGAGCAACTATCTTTCAGGAAGATACTCACATGTCACATTTAATGGCAAGTCATCCAAAAACAAGCTTTTTCCGAACGGGGTCCCTCAAGGCTCTGTTCTCTCACCAACACTCTTCAACTTATACATGTATGACATTCCAACACCCATAGATAACGAGCTTACCTTATCATCATATGCAGATGACATCACTCTAACATCCACCCACAACAACAGTGACACCGCTACAAATAACCTACAAACATACATAAACAGTATACAAGACTGGCTCACACACAATAGACTCAA
>JAJOZX010004358.1:0-110000 GCA_023014485.1 Bathynomus jamesi | reverse complement strand
AAATCTATCCTTTTGCCAATTAATCTCTTGATTGGTTTTTGAAATTTGTTCAAAAATAGCACTTTTCCAGTCCCGTTCTTACTGAATATTGATATTGCTTCGAGGGTGTTTTCGAGAATTTTTTTTTTTAGTTTCGCCAATATACTTTTTTAGGACATTCTCCACAAGCGACTTAGTATACACCACTTTCATCTTCCTCATTTATTGTTTTATTTTTTTTTACCGAAAATTCCGGAAATAATATTTGGATATTATAAAACTAAATATTGTTATGCAGATTCAGTGGATATTTTACATTTTCAGTGGATATTTTTTACATTTTCAAAGACGAGTGAATATGGTAGAGAGAACTGTGTTGGCGTCTTTATCATGTCCATAAAATTTTCTTTTTGCGAGATGGTAATTATTTTCTATAAAATATTTTGAATAAGTAAGTGTATATATATATATATATATATATATATATATATTAGTATGGATATACTGTATAAGTGAATCTAAGTTTAATATATATATTAGTGATGTAGCGGATGTCATTTTTTTCACATCCGCGGATGAGGATGAGGATGTTTGATTTCGACATCCGCGGATGCGGATGTCTACATTTTCGTTATTTTTTAGGATATATTCGAGATTTGTTGTGTTTAACGTATATAATAAGTTATTATATAGAGAGAGCTGTAGCTATAATGTAGTATAATTGATTAATTGTACAATAATTGCTGTACTTTTCTCTGAACATATAAAATAATATCAAGCATCTAACTAATATAGAAATCAATTAGTGAATTCGTCTGCAAATAAATTCGTTATATTTTGTCGAGTTTCAGCCACAATTAGAAACCATAATTGTGTTACCAGGATGCGGAATGTGAACCCAACTCAAATGCACCTCACCGACCTCTTTCCCCAACCTCCACCCTTATAGAAAGAGATCTTTAATTAGCTTGATAACTATTTATATTAAATTTAAAGTTTTATTAGGCATATTTATAAATGAGTAATTAAAATAAAGTAAACTAAGATGTTCATCGTTTAATATTCAAACTTAATTATAGGAAGGTTATGCTTAAGGAACATTAATTTTTCTGCCTTTTCTGCTGCCAGTCTGTTTCTCTTTTCATCATATATTAATCCAGCACTGCTAAATAATCTCTCGCTTGGTACGTTTGTTGGAGGACAGGCTAAATGTTTCCTTGCAAGTTTACTCAAGTATGGATAGATATTCTGCGTATTTTTCCACCAACTAATAGGATTGTCACATGCAGCCAGGCGTTTTTCTTGGTGATAGCTCTCGATCATTTTTACTACATCTTTTGACATCGCGTAGGTCTCGTCATTGCTGCTTGACTCAAGAAACTGAGAGAGAGATTCTGTGATAGATTTGCTCGTTGAAGGTGTTGGTTCTGTCACTGAAACTTTTATTCTTTTGGTGGGTGGCGAAGCGACAGATTCAAGAGATTGAAGCTCTTCAACTGCTTTGCCAAGTGATGATTTAACTCGTTCTAATGTACTAGGTGAAAATAACTTAGCTTTGTAACGTGGATCTAAGTAGGTTGCAAGAGAGTAACTTCATACAAGAACAGCCTCTCGTCTTGTCGCTTGCATCACTTTTGCGCACAATGAACTAGTTCTATTATTATAGTAGAATTTGATAATTTCCGCTTATTAATGACGTTTTATCTCAACGGTCCACATCCGCACGACATCTGCAGTCCAAAGTGCGGATGCGAATGCGGATGCGAGAAAATGTGCGGATGTTCCGCGGATGCGGATGCGACCTACATCACTAATATATATATATATATGTGTGTGTGAATATAAGTTTAATATATATCTATATATAAGTGAATATAAGTTTAATATATATACAGTATATAGCCAAAAGATTTGAAACTCTTTAAAAAAAGTTATTTTTTGTACCACTTTTCCCTCTACTCGGAAAATAATAATTACTTTGGTGGAGGAGATTTTTTTTGAAGGGATTTAGTTTAGGTAAGGTTACGTCAATCTAACCTAACCTAACCCAAAACAAAAAATTAGGTACGTAAAAACTTTCAGGTAGAATGAAGTAGTGGTAATTTGATTTCGAGGTTTTTAATGAAAATTGTAACGCGAGTGAAATTCGAAAAGAAAGATTGTGTACGGTAAAAAAAAGCCAATTGTATCGCACTCGCCGCCCTAGTTCATTCCACGCATGCTCAATGGGTGACAAGTCGGGTGAATATGCAGGCCAATCCATGTGCTGAACGTTCTGCTCCTGCAGGAAGTCGGTCACCACCCTGGCACGATGAGGTCTTGCGTTGTCGTCCTGGAACCAAGCTCCTGGTCCAATCCGCTGCAGAAGTGGAATTACCAGAGGTTGAACAATCTCGTTGAGATAACGCTGACCAGTCAAATTTCCGTTGACGACGTACAGAGGGGTTCTGTGGTTCATGGATATCCCCGCCCACACCATCACCCTTCCTCCTCCAAATGGTAGACGTTGAGCAACGTTGACATCAGCAGATCTCTCTCCTTGACGACGATAAACACGAGCCCGGCCATCATTGAACTGGAGCGAGAAGCGTGACTCATCTGTGAACATTGTCTCTGCCCACTGACCACGGTTCCACCGGATATGACGTCTGCACCAATCTCGGCGAGCCCTTCTGTGACGGTCAAGTAGCGGTGGTCGGACTGCAGGACGCCGGCATCGCAAACCTCGGTCTCGCAGACGATTCCTAATGGTCTGGTCGGACACGTTGGTGCCTCTGGCAGCTCTGAGTTGATCCCGAAGATGCCGTACGGTCACAAAGCGCTGTCGCAACGCCGTTATCATCAGGAAGCGGTCTTCTCGTGCTGTTGTTGATCGGGGTCTTCCAGAACGGGGGCGATTCTGAACAGCATTAGTTGTCCTGAACCTCTGCCAGAGTCTGCCGATAACGCTTTGGCTTACATTTAGACGCTGAGCCACAGTTCTCTGAGTTTGTCCATCTTGTAGCCAGCCAATGGCCCTTCCCCTGTCTTGGATGCTGAGTTGTCGTCGAACCATCTTCAAATTTCAAGTGATGATGAATGGAAAATGCTCAGCCCTTTTATTGCTAAAATTGGCATGCATGGAATGACACTCATGCAAAACACGTGCAAATGGTGCATGAGTTGTCACAATGGGTGTTTCGAGGCAGTTTGTCAGTTTAGTCTAAGTTCGTGCTTCAAATCTATGAAAAGGAAATCTGGGTTAACTTAAAAAGTTTCTAAAGATAAGTGCAATGATTGCATGTCCCATAATAACGTGGTCTATAGTCCAAATGACAACCCAAAGGGGGATATTCTAACCCTATCTGGCTTAAAAAGGCATACTTACAAAAATGATCAAAAAATTTCCTTTGACCCTTAAATTCTTTTGAGTAGTATATATATATATATATATATATATATATATATATATACATATACAATAAACGGAAAAACAAAATTAAAGGATTGTGGAAGGGGGCACACAAATTTATAAGGAAAAACTATCGATTTTTAGCACAAGATTAAAAGAATTGTTTCCAACCAATGTTATAGATAAAAAAAATAAAATATATATACAAATTTATACTGGAAATCTGCCCGGGTTTTAGCACTCTGCTCTTTTTTTGTATAAAAAAAAAAAAAAATTGAACAATTATCGATTTTTAGCACAAGATTAAAAGAATTGTTTCCAACCAATGTTATAGATAAAAAATAAAATATATATACAAATTTATACTGGAAATCTGCCGGGTTTTAGCACTCTGCCCTATTTTTTGTATATAAAAATTGAAAAATAAAAGTTAGTGGCATACAAATTTACCAAAGATTTAAAGATTTAGCGTTCTACCTTTCTTATCTAAATCTGTTCTGAAGGAATTCAAAACAACAGGATCGAGTTGAAAAAGACCTTTGCTTATGTTGAAGTTATTTGTTAGTTGGATAATGGCAGACTCAAGAATATTTCTATTAACAATGTTGCTAGAGTGAAATAAAACTGAAGCATTATTCCAATCAATACAGTGGGATAACTCTGACAAATGGACAAAAAGGGCACTGGACAACTGTCCTGTTCTAACGGAATATTGATGCTGTTTTATACGTGTGTGCAAATCCTTTCCCATCTGACCTATGTAAAAGGAATCACATTGTTTACAACCAATTTTACAGATAATGCCTGAATTTTTGGTAGGGCTATTTTTTACTATGATATTTTTCACAATATTGTTATATGAAAATACTACATTAATATCCAAAAGTTTAAATACATTAGCAATGCCTAAAAAGCCCGAGAAAAATGGAAGTACTAAAATATTTTTTGACAAAGTACGAGTGTTATTATTGACGCGATAGAAAGTTCGTTTTGCCTTGTTGAGACAAGATTCCATAAACGCAGATGGATAACACAGATCACTTCCAATACCGTTGATTTTTTCTAATTCGGCATCGATGTATTCCGGACTGGCGATCGTAAGGGCGCGGAGAAACATTGAAGAAAAAATGGCCTTCTTAGTGGGGGTGTCATGTCCCGAGTAAAAGTGTACGTAGGACAAATTTTTTTTTTTTTCCGATAGATACTAAACTTAAAACCTGGGCTTTCCCTATGTACACGCACATCCAAAAATGGGATTGAATTGTCTTGTTCCACTTCCAAAGTAAAACTTAATCGAGGGGACTTGATCATTTAACTGAAGGAGGAAGTTATCCAGGTCACGATTCATGGGCCAGATACACAAAATATCATCGACGTACCGCAACCAAGGGATGCCAACTCCCAGGATTCTCGGAATGTAAGTAATTTCGAAAAACTCCATATAAATATTGGAGAGGAGGGGCGACAAGGGGTTGCCCATGGCCATCCCAAAAACTTGTTGATAATACTCGTTATTGAAAGTGAATTTACAGTCTTTGATGCAAAGCTTAATAAGTTCCAAAACAATGTGTGAAGGTAGTGGCAGGTCATACTTATGTAATTCTTGGGAGAGAAAGTCAAGCATATCGTCAATCGGCACTTTTGTAAACAATGAACAAACATCAAAACTGATCAATCTATCGTTAGTTTCAGTACCTTTCTTCGAAAAACATTAGTGACGATGCAAAAAGTGCCCTTGGATATGGTATGTCCTTTTTTATTGTTAAAAAACCTTCGGCTTTACAAATTTGTTACAGTCTCGCATGTTTTGGAAAACAGTGTAATCTCCCTCAGTATTTGTTTAACATAGTTAAAGGCCTCGTTTATAGTGCGGCGAATAGTAATTACGAAGATAACTTTCCTAAACGTTTTCGCAATAGCCTCTCACAATTAAAAAAAGATGGGGAGCTCCATATTACTGAAGCAGACAAGGCTAACACCATAGTTATTATGGACAAAGTGGACTACATCAGAAAGATGAACGAGCTTCTCCAGGACCCCGCCACATACAGCAAACTTAGGAAGAACCCGCAGGATGACGTCATCAAATCATTCAATAGTGGCTTGAAACGCATTCTCAAAGATCATAAGGACTTAATTCCGCTTTTCATGTCCACTTCACCTTCTCTGCCCTACCTTTACGGTCTTTTAAAACCCACAAACCTGGCAACCCTATGCGCCCTATTATTAGCTCAGTGGGCTCTATTACTTATAAACTCTCCAAATGGCTTGTCAAAGTCTTGTCCCCCATTCTCGGAACTATCTCTGATTCACATGTAAAAAATTCCATGGATCTTACGGAAAAATTGAATAATGCACGTACTGAAACTAACGATAGATTGATCAGTTTTGATGTTTGTTCATTGTTTACAAAAGTGCCGATTGACGATATGCTTGACTTTCTCTCCCAAGAATTACATAAGTATGACCTGCCACTACCTTCACACATTGTTTTGGAACTTATTAAGCTTTGCATCAAAGACTGTAAATTCACTTTCAATAACGAGTATTATCAACAAGTTTTTGGGATGGCCATGGGCAACCCCTTGTCGCCCCTCCTCTCCAATATTTATATGGAGTTTTTCGAAATTACTTACATTCCGAGAATCCTGGGAGTTGGCATCCCTTGGTTGCGGTACGTCGATGATATTTTGTGTATCTGGCCCATGAATCGTGACCTGGATAACTTCCTCCTTCAGTTAAATGATCAAGTCCCCTCGATTAAGTTTACTTTGGAAGTGGAACAAGACAATTCAATCCATTTTTGGATGTGCGTGTACATAGGGAAAGCCCAGGTTTTAAGTTTAGTATCTGTCGGAAAAAAAAAACAATTTGTCCTACGTACACTTTTACTCGGGACATGACACCCCCACTAAGAAGGCCATTTTTTCTTCAATGTTTCTCCGCGCCCTTACGATCGCCAGTCCGGAATACATCGATGCCGAATTAGAAAAAATCAACGGTATTGGAAGTGATCTGTGTTATCCATCTGCGTTTATGGAATCTTGTCTCAACAAGGCAAAACGAACTTTCTATCGCGTCAATAATAACACTCGTTCTTTGTCAAAAAATATTTTAGTACTTCCATTTTTCCCGGGCTTTTTAGGCATTGTTAATGTATTTAAACTTTTGGATGTTAATGTAGTATTTTCATATAACAATATTGTGAAAAATATCATAGTAAAAAATAGCCCTACCATAATTCAGGCATTATCTATAAAATTGGTTGTAACAATGTGATTCCTTTTACATAGGTCAGACGGGAAAGGATTTGCACACACGTATAAAACAGCATCAATATTCCGTTAGAACAGGACAGTTGTCCAGTGCCCTTTTTGTCCATTTGTCAGAGTTAGCCCACTGTATTGATTGGAATAATGCTTCAGTTTTATTCCATTCAAGCAACATTGTTAATAGAAATATTCTTGAGTCTGCCATTATCCAACTAACAAATAACTTCAACATAAGCAAAGGTCTTTTTCAACTCGATCCTGTTGTTTTGAATTCCTTCAGAACAGATTTAGATAAGAAAGGTAGAACGCTAAATCTTTGGTAAATTTGTATGCCACTAACTTTTATTTTTCAATTTTTATATACAAAAAATAGGGCAGAGTGCTAAAACCCGGGCAGATTTCCAGTATAAATTTGTATATATATTTTATTTTTTATCTATAACATTGGTTGGAAACAATTCTTTTAATCTTGTGCTAAAAATCGATAATTGTTCAATTTTTTTTTAATTTTTTTTTATACTAAAAAAGAGCAGAGTGCTAAAACCCGGGCAGATTTCCAGTATAAATTTGTATATATATTTTATTTTTTTATCTATAACATTGGTTGGAAACAATTCTTTTAATCTTGTGCTAAAAAATCGATAGTTTTTCCTTATAAATTTGTGTGCCCCCTTCCACAATCCTTTAATTTTGTTTTTCCGTTTATTGTATATATATATATATATATATTTTTTTTTTCTGTAACCTATATATAGGTTGTAACTCTTTATGTACTTCAGTGTTCCTGAGGATGTCATTAGACGAAAGCGCTTGAGCACCATATGTGTTTCCTTTCCTTCGTGGTTTTATTCATCATATATATAATATATATTAGAGTGCCCGCTGCGCCTTGCGCATCAAAAACGCACCAAACTACCTAGGGGAAGACTGGGAGGGGCGAGTGTGTTACTAAAACCTTCCCTGGTTCTACCTTAATTCGTATACTAAATTTGGTGTAGATTACCCTAGCCATTTAGGCGTGTTTAAACAAAAGACATCATCCCATATATATATATATATATATATATATATATATATATATATATATATATAATACACCTTTTAACTTTTTGTACGTTCGGTGCAGTGATTCTTCATTTCACGAAGGCCAAGCTTGTTGCCCCTTCTGTTGAGTTAGCCTGGTAAAGTAGGGAGTTGGTTTCTTGTGCTCTCCACCTCACATGATTAGGTACCCCCAGCTCATCTGGAATTGTTGTGAGCTAGGCATCTCGTCTTCTTTTGAAGATATCCACCAGCTACACCACTCGTATATCTTAGTCCCTTGGGTAGCTGGTTGAACAGTCTTGGTCCTCTCACAACAAAACTATTTTCCCTCAGGGTTGAGGGTGTTTGTTCCCTGTCCAACTTTTAATCTGGGAACACGACACATTTTCCTCGTCTATTTTCCATTGTTGTTTGAGTAGCTATAGGGTTGAAAGTAAGATTAGGGGCTAGTTCCTCCATTATAAGGGGCTTTCAATAAATGAAGTAACAAGGCTTATATTGATTTTCCTTTACGTTATTTATTGAATACGCCTCACACTTTAATCACTGTCCAGGATACAAATTGTTTATAGAAAAAGTTTTAGGTAAAAAGCAAAGGCTTCACTACTTTATAAAGCTTATACACCTTATTACTTATATATTAACCAGTAAATCTTAAATTTTAAAAGAAAGTAAAACTTTCACTGGAGTGAAAGTGTACGAATGAAATAATTGATAGATTTCCTTGCAGTTTTTCCCACATTATACGAAAATGTATTAAATTATTTCCTTAATCAGTTTCAATTCAGTTTGAAAGTTAGAACTTAAAATAAAAGTTTATAAAATTAACTCCGAAAGTTACCCTTAACTTATAAATTATATACATACTGTGTATATATATATACCCACAGTATACTAGATAATATATATATATATATATATATATATATAATAAATATATATATATATAAAAATTATAATATATATATTATATTATATATATATATAATATATATATATATATATATTAGTTATATACTGTGGGTATATATATATTACACAGTATATATATATATATAATATATATATTATATATATTTAATATATATATATATATAATAATATATATAATATAATATAATAATAATATATAATTTTGATATTTAAGTGCTCTTCGATAAAAGGAAAGATTTTCAACCCAACAATATCCAAACTTATTGCAGTAATTTGGAAAGTGGAAAGCCATTAAAGTAGGAAACTTGAACGTAGTGGGACTCGAACCCGCGTCTCGTAATTTGAGTCAGCGTTCCTACCCATTACGCCACCTTAAATCTTTTTTATCCAAGGATATATCTAACACCCTATCGTAAATCCTCTGTACTATATCTTTTTTTTTTATCGAAGGCTTTGTCTAACAAACTATCATAAACCTCTCACCTCAAAGTTTATATCTAACAAACTATCATAAACCTCTTACCCCCAAAGTTTATATCTAACAAACTATCATAAACCTCTTACCCCCAAAGTTTATATCTAACAAACTATCATAAACCTCTTACCCCCAAAGTTTATATCTAACAAACTATCACAAACCTCTTACCCCCAAAGTTTATATCTAACAAACTATCACAAACCTCTTACCCCCAAAGTTTATATCTAACAAACTATCGCAAACCTCTTACCCCCAAAGTTTATATCTAACAACCTATCACGAACCTCTTACCCCCAAAGTTTATATCTAACAACCTATCACGAACCTCTTACCCCCAAAGTTTATATCTAACAACCTATCACGAACCTCTTACCCCCAAAGTTTATATCTAACAACCTATCACGAACCTCTTACCCCAAAGTTTATATCTAACACCTATCACGAACCTCTTACCCCCAAAGTTTATATCTAACAACCTATCACGAACCTCTTACCCCCAAAGTTTATATCTAACAACCTATCACGAACCTCTTACCCCAAAGTTTATATCTAACAACCTATCACGAACCTCTTACCCCCAAAGTTTATATCTAACAACCTATCACGAACCTCTTACCCCCAAAGTTTATATCTAACAACCTATCACGAACCTCTTACCCCAAAAGTTTATATCTAACAACCTATCACGAACCTCTTACCCCAAAAGTTTATATCTAACAACCTATCACGAACCTCTTACCCCCAAAGTTTATATCTAACAACCTATCACGAACCTCTTACCCCAAAGTTTATATCTAACAACCTATCACGAACCTCTTACCCCCAAAGTTTATATCTAACAACCTATCACGAACCTCTTACCCCCAAAGTTTATATCTAACAACCTATCACGAACCTCTTACCCCCAAAGTTTATATCTAACAACCTATCACGAACCTCTTACCCCCAAAGTTTATATCTAACAACCTATCACGAACCTCTTACCCCAAAGTTTATATCTAACAACCTATCACGAACCTCTTACCCCCAAAGTTTATATCTAACAACCTATCACGAACCTCTTACCCCCAAAGTTTATATCTAACAACCTATCACGAACCTCTTACCCCAAAGTTTATATCTAACAACCTATCACGAACCTCTTACCCCAAAGTTTATATCTAACAACCTATCACGAACCTCTTACCCCCAAAGTTTATATCTAACAACCTATCACGAAACTCTTACCCCCAAAGTTTATATCTAACAACCTATCACGAAACTCTTACCCCAAAGTTTATATCTAACAACCTATCACGAAACTCTTACCCCCAAAGTTTATATCTAACAACCTATCACGAACCTCTTACCCCCAAAGTTTTATATCTAACAACCTATCACGAACCTCTTACCCCCAAAGTTTATATCTAAACAACCTATCACGAACCTCTTACCCCAAAGTTTATATCTAACAACCTATCACGAACCTCTTACCCCCAAAGTTTATATCTAACAACCTATCACGAACCTCTTACCCCCAAAGTTTATATCTAACAACCTATCACGAACCTCTTACCCCCAAAGTTTATATCTAACAACCTATCACGAACCTCTTACCCCCAAAGTTTATATCTAACAACCTATCACGAACCTCTTACCCCCAAAGTTTATATCTAACAACCTATCACGAACCTCTTACCCCCAAAGTTTATATCTAACAACCTATCACGAACCTCTTACCCCCAAAGTTTATATCTAACAACCTATCACGAACCTCTTACCCCCAAAGTTTATATCTAACAACCTATCACGAACCTCTTACCCCCAAAGTTTATATCTAACAACCTATCACGAACCTCTTACCCCCAAAGTTTATATCTAACAACCTATCACGAACCTCTTACCCCCAAAGTTTATATCTAACAACCTATCACGAACCTCTTACCCCAAAGTTTATATCTAACAACCTATCACGAACCTCTTACCCCAAAGTTTATATCTAACAACCTATCACGAACCTCTTACCCCCAAAGTTTATATCTAACAACCTATCACGAACCTCTTACCCCCAAAGTTTATATCTAACAACCTATCCGCCATAGCGTATAATTGAATTTTACCAATGTGCTTACTGTAACATTTATCAACATTATATTGTACATATCCATTTTACTGACTGCTTTACAACCTCCTTTATATGGAGCTTTGCAAACTTTTGTATCTTGATCGGTAAGTGTTTTTCCACCAATTTTATGGGAGAATCCAATGATTCTTTAACAGTGACTTAAGTTTATGTAAATTCAAGGATAAAATGGAATTCTTACGTGCATATTTTTGGATTTTCAAATTGCATATAAATTTTTAATACGCGAGACTCAAAAAGATTATTATTTCTAAAGTTCTTAATAGATATTTACAACTGCGTGAAGTAGTATAGGGTGACTCAAAAAGGCGTACCGAAAAAATTATTGCGCATTATTTTATTTATTTTTTGTATTTGTTCGGGGGTACCTTTTTGGGGATCACCTGTATATTCATTTAAATCATGATCTAAAACCATGCATGATACATTAGATTTCGAATTTCTTGCGGCTTCCAAAATTAATTTCACGTTTTAATGTGTTTGGTTCAGAATAACATTATTTAAAATCCTTGAAGGTGCTACTGTAGTATGCGGTCTACCTACGATTCGGCGGTCTACCTTTTAATTATAGCTTCTTATCTCGTTTACTAATTGTTTGTTTACATCCCATTGTCAATCGCCCTTGACGATTGGTTAGGTTTAGTCATGATATTTTCGTTAGTTTTAACGAAAGTATCATGATTAAACCTAACCAATCGTAGGTAGACCGCATACTACAGTAGCACCTCCTTGAATTAAATACACTGATAAAATAATATATAATAGAAGGCTTCCCTCATCTGCCGAGGTACGAGCAATTTTCGTAGAATAAATTATTTAGCCGTGTTTTGTGGTAAGTTTAGTACTTTTACGACTTCTTTTGACGTTTACGCACATCGTATTATAATCTATGCAAATTAATTTCTGGTCTTTTGTGAATAAACTCGTTGAAATGAATTTAATTTGACAAATATGAAGAATTAATTCGTTGTAGGCGAATTATGTTTCAAATTATTTTCATTCGTGTTCGTTTAATTCATAATTATTCTGAAATATTATTTTACAGTGGAATAAAAATTAAACCTATATATATATATATATATATATGATGAATAAAACCACGAAGGAAAGGAAACATAGAGTGGTGCTCAAGCGTTTTCGTGTAATGACATCCTCAGGAACACTGAAGTAAATAAAGAGTTCAAGACTATAATTATATAGGTTACAAAAAATAAATATTTTTCACGTGTTACTTTCGTGAAATAATTTTCATATATATATATATATATATATATATATATATATATATAATATATATATATATATATATATATATACACCTTTCAACCTTTCAAAGGTTCCGTGCGATGATTTCTCATTTCACAAGGTCAAGCTTGTCGCCCCTCCTCTCGAGTTGGCTTGGTGAAGTAGTGAGTTGGTTTTTTGTGTACTCTCCACCTCACATAGTCAGGTACGCCCGGCTCATCGGGGATTGTTCTGAGCCAGGCGTCTAATCTTTTTTTGAAGATGTCCACTGCAACACCACTCGTGTACCTTACGTCTTTGGGCAGCTGATTAAACAGTCTTGGTTCTCTCACAACAAAACTATTTTCTTTCAGAGTTAAGGATGTTCCCTGTCTAGCCTTTAATTTGGGAACACGACAGTCTTCATATATATATATATATATATATATATATCCCTGACACTCATTCCTAGAAAATTTAAACTTCGCACTTAATAGTTAGACCACAAGATATATAATTGTGAAATTAGTATTATTTATTATAATAACTCCACTCTAAAAACCATTGATATTTAATTCAACTTTGTACCAAATAAACTCCAACCTATTAAGTAGTTAAATTACTATAGCGTTTCTGTAATTCTGAAAAAGAATTAAAAAAAAATTCTTATTTCCAAAACTAACTAATTATTGTTGCTATCGAAACAACTTCATCAGTGAATCGAGATTTACATTCTGACACAATTTGGATTAAAACAATTCACAGATTTTGGGGTAAATTACTTTCCCCTTCACCGTTCACTGTCATTTCCATTCTTTTTCGTAGTCCACAAGTGAGAATATATAAAGTGTGAAATTCAGATTTCAGAAGTTTCTTGATTTGAGAAAGGATGACGCTCCCACTTGCATTCGCGCCAAAGACGCCACGAAACGGAAGTGGCTAATATTTTCTAACCTAACTGAGATTAATCTAATCTGACACCAGTCTAATTTACCCTAACCTAACTTGGATCAAAGTTGAAAATCCGTGGATGAAAATGACATGAAGTGGGAATAGATCTTCCTGAGAATTGCCTCCTTTGAGATTCTCACTCACGAATTTATCACTCTCGGGAGCGGATGAAATGGGAATGACATTGAGGGGGATGGTACCTTGGAGTGTTCTTTTTTCTACATTATTATGCGTCCTATCCATTCAAAAATGAATCTCAATTTGTCACCCAAATATAGTCACGCTCAAACTTAAACTTTACAGTATAAAGTAAGAGAATTTGTCTACATAAAAATTTAAATTAAAAGTTTTAGTTATTAAAATATGGTCTGATTAATTATTGAACTTCAATTTACTTTAATACTGACTATCGTATGTAACTTTCAATCAGTAGGACTGAATTTAATAATTAAGTAGACATTTTTTATGTAGTTCTGAAGATGAGGTAAAAACTTTCTTGAAATGTCGATGAAGTATTGAAACTGTCGCATTGTGGGACTTCATATATATTTATATATTATTTATTTATTGTGTGTGTGTGTGTGCGCGCGCGCGCATTTTTTAATCAAGATGTTCTAAAGAAAAAAAAACAAGCGAACATCGATAGTACTTCAGATATGGTTGAGATTTCAAAAGATTTTAAAAGGTTTAAAGAGCGTAAAGAAAATTTGTATGGAATAATAGTGCTCATATGGTGTTTGCAATGCTGCATCTGCATTTTAAACAATCATTCCCAAAGAGAAGAAATGAAATACTACACAAAGCTTTTGTCTCCTCTGTCAACAAAAACCGTTCGTTGCTGATAATAGAGTAGCGAAAAGTGGAGAGAAAATGCTTTGGAATTCATATTTACTGTCTATATACCATTGTTTGGTGTACCCAATTGCGCATGCGTAACGTTTGCAGAATAATGGTTATATAACGCTAAAAACTAAACTTAGCTTCTTCATTACGCTTTAATAGGGCGTGAAAATCGTCTAAACATTTTGTTACCTCTGTAGTGCCTTTATTTCACGCATCACCCTTGAAGTTCGATCATTATTTCAAATGTGTTTTCAGAGGAAACTGGTTATCCCTCATCAGGAACCATTATGGGGGTCAAAACATTGAAAGAGATATTAATCGTTAAACGTTCTTAAATATGAAATACAATGTTTCATTCATGTGATTGTTTCATTACAGACTTCTTATAGCACCATTTTGTAAGATTTTAGGCCTAGGGTCATATTGACTCCATGGTTCCAACAACGTAAGTAAATTTTAAGGTTCCTGACGAGGGTTAATATTAGTCAGAATTAAGCAAAGGAAAATATCATTCACAGTAAAATGCAGATGCGAATCAAACTGAACAGTTAATTAAAGAATAAAAACTATGGAGAACAAAAAGTATGCGTTCATGCTCTTTTTTAAGTTTTAGGTTACTAGGCCACCTTTGAATTGAAGATGATGATAATTTTGACATCCTCTTTAATCATCCAGTGAATTCTAATTCAGCAATTTTGACTTTATTTAATCGTATGGAAGGTTCAAGCATGCATGTTACAAATAGTATTTTCTTTGCACCTAAACATCCGGTAAAATACCTTACAGGAAAGCGTGGCCATGCAGTTGAGTCCCATGTCCATTGAAACGTACTCTGATGATAGATTATGAACTATTAGAATGTTAGTGTGTTATCGCAAATCGTCTTACCTATTGTGGTAATAACAGTAAGTGAGTAAAGAAATCCGCCTTCGATGGACCATTTCATCGGTCCATGAGATCCATCACTGCCATCCCATCCTTCGCCTATAACTCTGACGATATAGACCTCGTAGTCTTTTACTTCTCGCACTACACTGTCCGTCCAGTTCTGTGGGTAGAGGGTATTAAACGCTACTGTAATATCCCAAAGACGGTTGATCGTTTCATTCCTGTGAGCGACTACTGCATAGTTTTTGGCCATTTCTTTCGGCCCCTCAATCTTTTGGAAGAGGAACGCGCCCATGATTGTGTATCCAACCATAAGCCCACACACACCAACATTGCTGAACATGAAAGCAATGGTGGAGCGGCAGCAGTCTTTGATCCTGGCTCCCAGAGGCATTTGGTAGTACGTATCGCTTTCCGACGACCGAATAGAGCGTTGGGAACGTTGCGATCCCGTCCTTCCCCGCTCCACCGCCATAGTTTCTTTCGCACCTTCCTTTGGAGTCTCATAAAAGTTTGTACCAGATAATAATCACTAAATCACGACATCATAACAACTTTAACATCCACTGAAAATTATAACACTTAAGTATCAACATATTTCTTCAGTCAATGAGTTGAAGAAAAGATAACAATTGTCGGGCGATACCAACACGACCTGGATGGGTCCCACTGGTGCGTAGGAGTTATTCTATAGAAAGTGAAGAAATGGGGAAAAGTCCACCTTTTAGGGTGGATTTTATGCTCTTTCCAGTCCAGAATTCCTTTTGATAGCATCCTCAGACACGTTCCTGACTCCTGACCCGACTCCATTTCAGTGGTGAAAGAATGCGTCAATTTGTTGTTTGTTAGCGAAAAATTCACCATTAGGAGAGTTCTGCAATGAAAGAAATAAACAAAAGTTATTTAAAATATTTACAGAATTTCATCGGTAACATCCAACTCAATGTCATTCCCACTTTATTCCGCTCCCGAGAGAGAGAGAGAGAGAGAGAGCTTAGGTTAGGTTAGGTTAGGTTAGGTTAGGTAATAGTCATTCTCATTTGGTGTCTTTACCCCGTATGGGAATGGAATGACGGTTTTTCTCAAATTGAGAAACTTTTTCAAATATAGTTTGCGGACCGCGGATGAGAATGGGAGTGACATTCAGTGAGCAGTAACCTTTACAACTCTATTGTTACGCATTATCTATCTATTTTAACAAATTCTGATAAGTACAGTTGTTCCTCACAGGACATTTTTAAAACTTCTTTATCATAAACTTCAATAATTTTTCCTATTATTCGTAACTACCGCAGGTAATCATTGAAATTCACTTGGTCTCATGAATGGAACCGATAAATTCTGTGAAATTCTCACGTTGTTATCCATTTTTCGAATTAGTTTTAGCCATGTTATAAAAAATAATGATAATGACGCGATAATGATGATAAATGACTATCAACATCTTCCAAAACAGCATTCCTTGGTTTACCTAACTGAAAATTACTGCGAAGAACCTTGATTATAAACTCAAATAGTTGTCCAATAATTTACAGTATTTTTATACAATCTAACCTCATTTCAGTAAAACTGTAAACGATTTTCTTTACAAAGAATAACGACGTAAGCAACGAAATTTCATTTCATAATTAGTAAAAAATACTGTTTATCGCTTTAATTTAAAATAACTTAATTGCATAAGTTGCCACATTCAAAATAGAAAGTAAATTACAGCAACTTTGGCCATCAACATTTAATGAACATTAAGAAAAACAAACTCCAAATATAATCTCAAAATCCCTAAAAAAAAAAAATATATATATATATATATATATACACACAGGGTGTTTCAGGTCGATCCTAGAAATATGAAAATTGGCGGAATTTGTAGCAAGTAGTAATTAAGATAAGTTCTATCAAATACAAACTACAATTTCCGCCAATTTCCATATTTCTAGGGTCGACCTGAAACACCCTGTGTATATGTATACACACACACACACACACACACACACACACACACACACACACACGTATTTCCCGGCGTATAACGCGCACTTTTTTTCCCCCTAAAATACTCCAAAAATCACCCTGCGTTAAAATTAACTCGTTAAAATTGTACATGTGAAGTGAGGTAGGAGGTATATTTTTTCCTAAATTTTTATTTTCCTAAATTTTCTCTTCAGAATTAGGGTGCGCGTTATACGCCGGGAAATACGGTATATCACAAGCAAATGAAAATAAAAGATACCAAGAACTCTTATACAATGCTTAAACTTATAAACGGGTAAAAAGCTTTCATGCAAGAATAGCAGTCATAGTAGTAAAACAGAGAACAGATAAGGTTCCGCTCCACCGCCACGCTGAAAAAAAATGTTTAAATTACAAGACTACATTAACCAGGTCAACAGATACATCCACTTTCAGGACTGAGCTTGAGAGTTATTTGACGTAAAAGAATTGTAAATAGTCATTAAAGCTGAAGTAGTTAATTTGAAGCTAGTTTTGGGACGAACCCCTCGCTTGGCAATGCAAAATAAATTGACTTGTTTAATTTTCTTGAAACGTGTCAAGTGACGAATTGCTCGTTCTACTTCTAAATCACCTATAGTCTATTAGTAGGGGTGGGGGAATCTAACATTTCTTTTTAGGACGAGTGGTTTCTATGGCCATTTTGGCTGCTCAATACGAATCCGACTAGTTCTTGGACTTAAAATGAATTTTTCACCTGGTTCAGTGGGTTTTTTCAAAATGGCGGCCAAAAAAATCGATTTTTTTTTTAATAAAAAAAACCGCTACCTTTCACGTGTAATATATCTTTTCATATGTTTTCATGGTCGCTGAACTCGAAAATGAACAAATGGAAAACATTAGGAGTGTGGTTAAGCAGATAGATGACGGAAAATTTGAAAAAATGCCCGATCCATATCGAACATAAAAGATGAATGAGGCCTCCCCCCTCCAAACCTTTATAACTGATAGAAAAAGTAATTAGTTGATAAATGCTTGCTATATTTTTAATCATGGTTATATTCATTCTTAAATGTTGTTAAGTATCTAGTGTGTCGTAATATTAATGTTTTATTTAGGCTTACTTTAGTGTTTTGGCTTGTTCTGGTGTTTGGCTGCTTTCTCTTTTGTGGTTTCTTGTACTATCAATGTTGTGCTAATTTACTTTAATAATAATAGTAAATTATATATCAAATACAATATTTGATATAATCTACTTTAATAATAATAATATACATGATACATCCAGCATGACTATAATTTATATTACCTATCATATTTCGGTGTTATATGCCGACTAATGGGGTTTTACTGTACTTGCAGATCCTAATGCTTAGTGACTGCTGATTGGTAATGATGGCTGGTGAAAGCAAATCACGCAGTGCCGCCAGAAAAAAACTTTTTGGGGAAACCTACGCAGAAGTGGACGAATTTAAACCGACTGGAAAGTTGCCACCAGGGACATTTGTGATTGGTAGGATGCTCGCACTTTGCAAAAAAGGAGTAAAAGGACAGAAAAAGTCAATGACTCGAGATGATGCCAGCAAGATAGTTGCAAATGAACTAAGACGAGATTGGATTAATAAAAATGTCTATCCCATGCATGAAAAAAACAGTGGCGAAAAAAATAAGAGACGATTATGAACATTTTAACAAACAGAAAGAATGAACGCTGCCAACAAAAACCTAAAAGTGTCTAATGGTACCAAAAAGCGAGCGGCTTTAATGATCAGCTCACTAAGAACGCCTACAACATTAGAACTGACGATGAGGATTACGAAGCAGAACTTGCAGAAGAATTTGGGGTCAAAATGACTGATGAGAATAAGACTTTTTATTGGGATGATTGCTTTGGTGCGTATAAGACCATATGTACAAATGCAGTACCAAAAGATTGGGTGAGACAGAAAAAGAGGAAAGAAACTCTTGAAAGATCAGCGGAGAAAAAGCAAAAAGTAACAGAAAGCAACTTGAGAGAGTAAAGGGAACAGAAATTATTGAAATGTTAGCAACTTCAGTCGATTCTGAAAACGATCCGAGTTTTCAAAAACCAACAACGGTAAAGACGGTTTCTTCTACTGATCGTAAACTTCGCTCATCGGAAGAAGACCTAAGCAAGGAGAAGAGTAAAGAAGAAGAAGCTGCATTTCCGACAGTAAAAATCAGAACTGGCGAAAAATGTCTGAACGAAAACTTGATGCGGTGTTATAGTCCAGTGTCTTGCCGAGACAAAAACTTCTCCTGAAGAGCTTTCGAGAGTGATAGTAAGAGTAGCTAACATGGTTTTTGATCAAGATTGGAAGCTGAAGGCAGATGATAATAAGAAACATTGTGAGGGTGAGCTGGAGAGTGAAGACGAAGAGTTACAAGTCCGTCACCAGTATTCAGACTTGACATATGTATTTCCGAGCCGCAGATCAATAATGCAATACTTGGAAGATGCTTCATATTTGAATCTAGAGTATGTCGCTCAACAAATCCTCAACAAAGAGGATAACGTTTTGAGTGAAGGACTTGACGATACGACCAAGGTTGCCGGCCACCGGCTCTACGACGTAAAGGCTGACCACATCATCATCGCTGGCATAAAAAAAAAAGCTGGAAAAATATTGGCGGCAAAAGAGCTGGCAAAATATTGGCGGTTTTGGAAAATTGCAAGAAACATGGAGGCCCTATGACTCCAAACAACCTGGATGCTCTGTACAAACTGAACGAAAAGCAGCAGCTCACAGAAATTGCCTTTTTGAGACTCGCCATCACACCAGATATTCGTCAAATGAGACGTGTTAAAGTGAGAGACGCGAAATTCAAAATGGGAAAATTTAGTGTAGATGAACTGAGAAATTCTATTAAGAATGCCTTACGACCAGAGTACAATGTTACTAGTGATATTGATAGTTTATTGAACAATGTGTTGTAAATATGATAATTTCATGATTTGAATTATATCATGGAACTCTCATGAATGCCTTGCGTTTCTTCTGTACATGATTTTTTTAAATAATAATGCCTTTCTTTTCCATTTTTTGCCTATAACCACTAAACCACGCATCGAATGTCTCTGATTTGTTCATTTTCAACTTCAGCGACCCTGAAAAAATATGAAAAGACATATTACATATGAGAGGTAACGGTTTTCTTAAGCATCAAAAAGAGAGAACTTTTTTTTTCCCGCCATTTTTGAAAAAAATCCACTGAACCAGGTCAAAACTTCATTTTAGGATTTCCAAAAAAAGTCATTATTCCCCCATCCCCACTATTAGTCTATCTACTAATTCCGTTAAATTAACACGTTAAACTGTGTTGGTTACATTTGTACTATATAATATATGGATCACCTGAAGATCAGGGCCCCCAGCCTTCTTTAGTTAGCTTTATAAGGCTAACTAACGAAAATATTACGACTCAACCTAACCGATCGTTAGGTCAACTGTACGCCCTTGACGATTGGTTAGGTTAAGTTGTTCATTACAAAGTATGGTAGTCAGATATTGGTAAATTTTTACTTGTCCAATGCACAAGGCAGATGATATTGTTAAAAAATGTAATGACTTTCTTTATCGGCTTTTGATTTTGTTTATTCGATTAGTTTCTTCATAATTAATATAATTAATAATTGACCACTTCAACGCAAAAATAATTAATTAATTAATTTTAATATAAGTAAAAGTAGTCAATTAATTAATGATTTTGATGACTGTGAAATAGTTTTCTGTAAACTTCGCGTAAATGATTAGAAGAAGAGTAATTCAACTAACCTTGATAGAGTGACTAGAAAATTAACTCAAAAATTTTCTCTGCTCAGTTACTACTGACAGAAAGAGTTGCGAAACAAGATTTATAGGAAAATAGGAAAAAGTATAATAAAAATAGCTTTAGAGTTCTTCACAACAGACATTCGTATATCACGTGTTACCCAACTCCATATTAGACACCAGTGGAAAATGAAGGATAACACGAAACGCCAAACTACTCAAATTCAGTAGTTTGGGGTGTTTCGTGTTATCCTTCATTTTCCACTGGCGTCTAATGTGGAGTTGGGTAACACGTGATATACGAATGTCCGTTGTGAAGAACTCTAAAGCTATTCTTTTTATTATACGATTTTCGAGAATAAAACAACTGAAGAAATGCTAACAACTTTGGAGGAAAAAACGCTGAGAATTTTAGAAAAATATGCTCTGAAATCACAGCCAAAAGGAAAGAGGAGCTGGCTAGAAAGGCAAAAGAGAAGACTATTCCGCAAAAGAAAGAGAGTGGAGGCGAAGTTAGGAAACTGCGGAGATAATGGCAGGAAAATAATAAAAGAAAAACTGGAGGGTATCGATAGGGAAATACAAGCCCTGATTAAGGACCATACAGAGAGGGAAGAGGAAAAGGCGGTAGAAGCAATAAATGAAAATCCAAAATACTTCTATAGCTATGCAAAAAGGAAAACAAAAACGCGCGCCTATTGGGCCCTTAAGGACGGGAAATAATGAACTAACCGACGATCCAAAAGAAATATCTGATACATTGAGAGCTCAATATGAATCAGTTTTCAGTACCCCAAAAAGTGACAAAGCGATACCTGACATAAATGCATTCTTTGAAGAGGAATTGCAAGGAGAGTATATAACAGACTTTGAGTTTACACCAGAAGATGTAGCGAGAGCTATAGAACAAATGAAACTACATTCAGCTGCAGGTCCGGACAATTGGAACGCATTTTTGATTAAAAACTGTAAAAATGAAATAGCTACACCTTTATACTGGATATGGAGAAGATCCCTAGACACTGGGGAAATACCGAGCATCTTGAAAAGAGCAAACATTGTCCCTATATATAAAGGAGGGGACAGATCTCAAGCAAAGAACTATAGACCAGTGTCATTGACGTCCCACCTCACCAAAGTATTTGAAAGAATAGTTAGAGAGAAAATTTATGATTTCCTGGAGACACGGGAAAGATTCAACGAAAATCAACATGGATTCCGATCAGGTAGATCATGCCTATCACAACTAATAGAGCACTACAACAATATCCTAGATGCATTGGAAAGCAATGACAACTACGATGTTATATACACAGATTTTGCTAAAGCCTTCGATAAATGTGACCATGGTATAATAGGACATAAAATTAAAGACATGGGAATAACAGGCAAAGTGGGAAAATGGATCTACAACTTCCTTAGTGATCGTCTGCAGGTCGTCAAAATTCAAGGTATATCATCATCAGAATCGGAAGTACGCAGCTCAGTACCACAAGGGACAGTACTGGCCCCACTCCTGTTCATTATCATGCTAACAGACATAGACAGCGGAGTAAACAGCAATAGTATAGTAACATCCTTTGCAGACGATACAAAGATCAGCAAAAAAATCAGCGATGTACATGACGTGGAGGCCTTGCAGAGGGACACGAACAAAATATACAAATGGTCAGAAGACAACAACATGTCATTCAACGCCGAGAAATTTCAACTCTTGAGATATGGTAGAAAAGAAGAACTTAAACAGACTGCATATTATGCTCCAGATAGACAGGAAATTCAGAGAAGCATGAAAGCGATTGATCTCGGGATAATAATGACAGATGATGCGAAATTCGAAACACAAAATCAGATAGCGATAAATAAAGCAAAAAGAGTCGCCGGACAGGTTCTAAGAACGTTCAAGAGAAGGGACAGGACAGTAATGATTCCCCTGCTAAAAACACTGATTATACCAAAACTTGAATACTGCTCAGTTTTGACGTCCCCATATAAAAAGGAAGAAACTAATAAACTAGAAGAAACGCAAAGGCATTTCACAGCCAAGATTGATGGCTGCAAAGAACTCACTACTGGGAAAGACTACGTAAACTAAATCTGTACTCACTGGAAAGAAGAAGAGAGAGGTACATCATAATCTACATATGGAAAATGATCGAAAAACTGGTACCAAACCTAAAACTAAACCCAATTACCATTCAAACAACACTGGAAAATAGGAAAAGCAGAATGTGTAGTGTTCCCAAATTAAAAGCACGACAAGGGACCTCCTCAACCCTGAAGGAAAATAGCTTGGTTGTCAGGGGGCCAAGACTTTTCAACCAGCTTCCTAAGGACCTCAGAAACGTAACGGGGGTCAAAGTTGAAGTCTTCAAGAAAAGACTGGATGCCTGGCTCAGGACAGTACCAGATGAGCCGGGCGTGCCTGGCTATGTACGGTGGAGAGCGCAAGAAAGTAACTCGCTCCTCCACCAGGCCAGACCTAGAGGCGGGGCCACCAGCTTGACCTCCGTGTGAAGAGAGACCAACACACGAAACAACATAAGGTTCATAAGGTAAGGTATACTTTTTCCTATTTTCCTATAAATCTCGTTTCACAACTCTTTCTGTAACTCAGTCTAATGTACACCATGCATTTTTTAAAGATTTCCTAAAAAAATGTATTTATTATATGCAATAAGTCATCTTTTTCCACAGCATCATTTATTTGACTGACTACCTAAGGCCATCGTGCTGAGAGACTGACTTTTTAAAATAAAAAAAAGAGATATATATATATATATATATATATTGCCATGCATCTTTCACACTGGGATTACCCGGATAAGGGAGCACTGATCCAGAGACAGACAGATGAACAGACAGACAGACAGGCAGACACATCACTTTTGATAAACTTATTCGGAAATGGAGCCCTCTTCCGATTGCCTTTTTATCTCTTCTGTTTTTTTAGAAACGGATGGTCCTGGAACTGATTAGGCCTCATTTCCAGTCACAAAAGAATTGGTTCCGTTTCTCGTACTTCACTTTTCTCGAGTTTTGATTTCCAGGTCAGAATTAAACGAGAAAAACGGTAAATAATTAGAGAAAAATTCTCTCTCTCTCTCTCTCTCTCTCTCTCTCTCTCTCTCTCTCTCTCTCTCTCTCTCTCTCTCTCTCTCTCTCTCTCTCTCTCTCTCTGATCACTTGCCTCATAAACACCTCTTAAGTGGGAGACTCTTGAATTCGCCTTAGCAACAACGAGTGATCACCCACGAAACGCTTTAATTCTCTTTAAGGGACAAATAAATACACGGGGATAGGTACAGGGACCTCCCACTGGTATTCTCGCCGGAAAGACATCCAATTACAGAAAACACGCTTGCACACTTGCCTGCCTTGTTAATATGTCTAAGAATAGAATAGAAAATATTTTGCAGAAACCCATGATTTCATAACGAACCCAAAAAAAACTAAAAAATGTATGGTATGGATTAGGTGAGGTGGAGCTGCGTTTCTGCCGTCACGATTTCCTTTTTTCTCTTCTCTTGGACGGCTGGATGCACGTGATGGGTGAGGGCATGGTGTGGAAAATCTGATTTCTCTTCTTAATTCCTGTTTCCACCCCTTTAAAGTAGAAGCATTTCATCACTTCCCCTGCGTGATGGCTTTGCGTGTACATGGGTGTAGACATGGAGAGTTTAACCTTTCCCTCTCTCTTAATCCTTTTGACGCCAGCCTGAAGTGGGTCATGGGGTCTTTGTTGGACCAATACCTCAGTAAATAGAACTGTAAATATTTTGCATAAATCAAACCATATATATATATATATATTCGAGGTTTTCTTGACGAGACCAAGTGGTTGATGTGCGATCGGCACAGGTGCATTATTAGTTAGTTTATACAGTGGTGCTGTCTAGTGTACGATCTGTGTGTGTGCATAGCGTAAATTGTAAAGCTAGCTTATATGTTCTCCTCTTTCCTGTAAAATTTTCTTGGCTACTTTTCCAGGGTCAAGGTATTTTTTTCAACCTTTTTCCGTATCCGCCTCTGGTGGGGAGAGATCGTTATGCTTTTCTATCCAGTTTTCGACTGATATTTTTAGCTTTTTAAATAATGCACTAGAATGATCATGAAATCAGCATCAGATAATAATAATGATAATAAGTTTATTGTTATCTACTACATTTATAAGGCGTACAAAGGTATACAGTGACATAATAACATTCTCTCTCTCTCTCTCTCTCTCTCTCTCTCCTCTCTCTCTCTCTCTCTCTCTCTCTCTGTTTTTTTACCATGTGTACTTAATGGCTTTGGACTTTTTGTTTAGTTGTTCAGTTTCCTATATAAAAATAGCCTTGTATAAAATTACGTATCAATGCTTCAGACTGACGTTCGTATGATATATTACAGGAAACATAATGTATTATGCAAGTCTAAAAATTGCAGTTATTGCATTTATTTTTAATTTTTTTAAGTCAAGCAATGATCAATTGATAGTAAATACAGTACATAAATTTAAAAACACACACACACACACACACTGTGCGTATCTCTACATAACATAATTTAACCTAATGTTAGTGCCATGGAACTCAAGAAGGGCATGTGATAAGTATTTCAGAAGTAAATGAGGACTCGAAGTGTGGTTTCTGTTAAGTCATTAAATAGTGAGGTACTCGCTAACCTAGATTAACCTAACCTAACCTAACCTAACCTAACCAGGACCAACAAACGCCTCTTTTTTCCAACAATAAAAATGTTTCAAAATTTTTAATATAATTTTTTGATATTCTGAGGTACTAAAACTGTTACCTTACAAAATATACGTCACTACATTTGTGAATTGACACACATTCGACCTCACTTATGTCCAGTTTCCCATGCGTGCGCGCCCACCCGCCCGTAGTCATATATATGCGCCTCGGTGGTGGTGTGGTTAGCGTCACTGACTACAAATCCATCGGCCCCGGGATCGAGACCCGGCGACGGCAGCCGGCGCGCAGCAAAACCCAGCTGTTCATCCTTCCATACAATAAAAGAAAGTGGTTGGTAGATAAATGGGTACCCTGGGTGGCCTAGTGGTTAAGACGCTGGGCTACTGGTGGGGCGTGGTTCGGATTCCACGTTAAACTGTAGGTCTAAGGTGGAGTGAAAAGCTTGACCTGCGTCAGAATGAACAATTCGGGCGGAAGCTAACCAAAGGTTACCAAAGTTATATATATACAGGGTGTCTCAGAAATCGCGCACCATAGGCTTTATTCAGATTTACGAGGTTTACGAGTCGAAATGGTTTATAAGTGATGTTTAATTATAATATATGTTCGATAATGTTCCAATAATAAAATTAATAGTATGTACAGTTAATCAAATAGCTATCTTAAAATAATTAAATTGAGTGAAGCTACATTAGCCAATGGTGCGCGACTTCTGAGACACCATTGGCTAATGTAGTTTCATTCAATTTAATTATTTTAAGATAGCTTTTTGATTAATTGTACATACTATTAATATTATTATTGTAACATTATCGAACATATATTGTAATTAAACATCACTTATAAACCATTTCGACTCGTAAACCTCGTAAATCTGAATAAAGCCTATGATGGTACTCGACCTCTGAGACAACCTGTATATAAGAATGAGTGGATGGACAGACTATTTATATAAGGTTCGGGACTGGATAGGGAGAGAAAAAATTTAAAATAGCGCATTTTGCGCGGGATCAGCTGTAATACGTTACATAATGTTTGATATGATGATAACGTCGTGATGATAATGATGATGTTTGCTATTCTTTAATTAACTCCCCTTTCGTGACGGCAAAGGTCATTTGACCAGTGGAAACTACAGCTTGACGTAGAATCTGAACCATCTGAATGGGTTACTGCCCATTCTCATTCCCATTCCCAACCCCATTCCCATCCTCGGTCCGCAAATGAGAATGAACAAGAAGGAAAATTCCACATTTGAGAAAAGAATTTCTTTATTTGAGAAAGTCACTCCATTCCCAAATGGGAATGGCTAATATTTTCTAACCTAACTTCATGTAACCTAATCTAACTTAACAACATTAGCCTAACCAAACTTAACCTAACCTAACATTAGTTTAACGTAACCTAACCTGAACCAAAGGATGAAAGCTATAGATGAGGACGAGAATGTCATAAAAAGAAAATAGACCGATTTGAGAATTTACTCCTTTGAGTTTCTCCCTCGCGGATTCCTCACTCTTGAGCCAAGAATGAAATGGGAAGGACATCGAATGGAATGATACCATCTAAATGTGGAGAACGGATGGTCACCCATCCAGATACTGAACAGACCCAGCGTCGCGTAAACGCGGTGATCCAACGGAAAGCGGAGTCGATACGCGGCTACGAAATGGGAAACGGAGTCGGTACGCGGCTACGACTTTCTTTTTATGCAGGAAAATGGGGCCAAGTCGGGAAAACAGAGTATATTGGCCACTTACGTTCAATCTTGTATAAAGTGACGAGTAATGTAGTCAAAGAATCGAAACATGGGAAAGAAAGATGGTTGAATGAAGCAGGTCATTATATTCCAAAGTATGGAGTTAAGGAACTTTTGATAGTAGCGTATGGCGAGTTGAAATAAATAATCGATTCAAAACTTTCTTTCGTGAAACTCCATATTTTTTACTGATACTTATCAATGGGAGAAAGTTCTACAACTACACTTTTTTAATCGACTGTATCTGGGAGATGAAATTTAACAAACTTTTCTTTTTAAAGTGAAAATGTTTAAAAAAAAAAAAAAAAAGGAAAATCAAAATATCAATTCTTCCATTTTTTTAAAAAATAATTTGGCTCTATTTCGTTTTTTAAAATTTTAAACTTTTTTTTAATAAAAGTTTGTCCTAAAAACTTGAACTTTCTAAAATATAAAAATATGTTCATGAAAATTTATTATTGTTACCAAAATTAAAAAAAAAAATATATACATATATATATATATATATATATTATATATATATATATATATTATACCAATTAGTAATTTTTTTATGCTTTTTATACATTTTTTTTTAAAGTGAACCTTTTTCCGAAACCATATAACTTCATCTTTTCATCTCTCAGGTCATTTTCATCTCTCAGGTCATTTTCATCTCGATATATGGGACCTTCCCTTATAACATTTTCCTACTTTCATTTCACTTGTATAGAGAATACATCTTCATTTTACCAATTTTCACTGTAACTAGTTACGCAAACGCATGTTAATTACGCTAATGACACCCTTTTTAGGCTAGTTCAGTCGTGTGTGTGTATATATATATATATATATATGTTAAACCATTCTGAGTTTGTGTGTGTATATATTATATACACACACTGTTCTTCGTTTCTTGAAATATACTTAATCTACTGTATCAATTTCAGTCATTTTTAGTCGTGAAATGCGACTACTATATACGGGGGTGTATGGGGGGTATATTTTGCCTGTAATTTAAAGCGTATATTCTCTCATTCTCTTCATACAGAAGCACTGCCATTACCAGCAGAACTAAGTGAAATGAGAAAGTCCAAACAGATGTTAAAGGTAAGAAACTATCAATTCCTATATTCCAGTAAGAGAAATTCTCATTCCTACTCTATGTAATAAGACTATTAAGAGCTGTTGGAATTTGTGCATAGAAAGCCTATACTGGAATTTACTTTTTTCATTTCTCCGTTTTCTTTTATACATAATAAAGGTAAACTAAATGTAATGTATTTTGAAGGGGTACTTATTTATTTTTAAATTAACGTAAAATGCCATATTTAATTTATTTGGAACTAAAATTTTCTGCTTGTAGGTGTATTGTAATATACAAAATATGTTAGAGAATCTGTGTAACTAGGGATTTCATGAAATCTCCAAAATGTTCAGGGATTTCATGTAAGGTTAAGTCGTGATATTTTCGTTATTTTTAACGTAAATATTACGACTTAACCAGTTGTCAAGGGCATACGGTTGACCTAACCGGACATTCAATTAACCTGGCATTCAATAATTTTCCCGTACGTTTAACGAAAATATCGCGACTAAACATTATATAAAATCCCAGAACATTTTAGGGATTTTATGAAATCCCTAGTTACACAGATTCCCTGTAACATACAGTATATATATGTTGTATCAAGAGTCCGTTCTCATGGCTATTTTGCGTTAATATTTTGTACTTGTAGGTCAGATAATGAATGATATGGGTGACTACAGAAATCAAGAGAATTTGGAAGTTGCTTTGCTAAACGTTGCTGGTAGAAGCCAGAGGGAAGCATGTCATTATTCCATGAGCGACACCCTGGTTCGCTGACGTGATAATGACGTATCAGGGTGTCTGTCATTCATGGAATAAATGAAGTGCCTCACTCTGGCTTCTTTCTACCAGCAACATGAGCATAATAATTTTCACTTTGATCTGTTTTGTCATTATATTTGAAAATAAATAAATGTGTATATTTGTAAGTACAGAAAACGCTAACTCCAATTCATAGTATAAAATCTATTCAAAACCATAGAAATATATATACAGTATAATGCGATTTGGCAAATTTATCAAACCATATCAAACTGAAAAATATATTGACTCAATTTTCGCCTGTTCTCAATTCTGTTCTGATATCAGATGAAGAAGTCGATAAATCAAGGCACCCCTTCCACCCAAACTTTTGATAGCTGTCAAGAAATAATGAAAATTTATTTACCATTTTGCTTTCGGCTCGTTTTTTAACAAAAAATTTTATTATCACGTCTTGAAAATACGTTTGTGAAAAGCATAATTAATGAATTTCTGTATACGTGATGAGAATAGTTTAAGGTATCCTCAATTTATAGAGTATATAAGGCGTTATACGACGGGTAACTTAAATATATTTCGTTGCATATAAAAATAATCATCGTAAACACGCGTATTCGCTCTGAAGACTCTAAATGAACCGAGTTAAAAGCGTGAACGCAAAAATATTAAGTAATTTTCTGTTACATGCGTTCACGAAGAGCCATTAAGAGAAGGGTTTGTGCCTAGATAAGCAAAATAAGGAATTACAAAACACATATGAAGTAGAACGGGACTTAATCTGAAGTGACGGGGTGAGGTAAAAAATTGTCTACCTAGAAATTTATGGGGTCATAAATTACAACAGCTTACAAGCGTATTTCCATTTTCAAACCGGGGTTTTAGTTTCTGCGAGAGGTTGTTTATATTTTGTATACAAAGAGAACATTCTTGAATAAATTTAGGAATATGAGGATAAGGTAATTCAATTAAGTTATTTATGGACTTGCTTTGTATTTATTTAAGGTCTTACGAAATTAGTATATCATCGTAAAAGTAGAGAGAGAAATGTAAAAATGAAAAAAAAAATTTTTTTGGCTTTATTTCTACTTCGTATAGACAAAGACACTATACCAAATGATTAACTCAACTATGGTTAATCCAACTTTTCTGTGGTTGCACTAAGTATTTAAGTTTTTATTAGAATAATAAGCATATTTGGAGCTCTATAATGCAGATGGATTAACCTGTAGTTGGATTAACTATTAAGTATAGCGTACAAATATACAATTATTTTATCTCTAAATTTCTCTCCTGGTATATAGCACTCGAATTGAGCCTATAACGAAGCAGCGTAAACTTAAAACTATATACCATTTGAGACGCATATTTCCAACTATATTAGAGCTAGTTCCGAAAATGCTGTTATACTTATATTTAAGATGAGTAAAATTGGGTTTACGAGATGGTTTAGAATCATTATTGCAAAATTAGCATCTGTAAACGAATACCATTTCAGAATATCTTTGGCGTAATTACTAGATTTCGCTTTGAGAGTCGTAACTACAAAGATAACATTAGATAACATTAGTGTAAGATTAGCAATTTTAATATTAGTTAAGAGTAATATTGTCGGATATCAGCTAGTGATAAAAATCATGCAGTTTTGAAGTCAAAATATGAGGGGTCGCGCGTCTTAAGAATACCTAAGCGCCACCACAGGCGAAAACGTGTTTTTGATGGATATCACTATTTTCACCCTTCCTCTATCGCGTGGTTTGGGTTATAATGACCTTACGACACTAGAAGTATGGTTGAAAACCTTATGAAGCGAACTACTTTTTTCACCTCTATCGCCAGCCAAAATTTCACCCAAAGTTCGGCATAATAAGAAATTAAAAAAATTAAAAAATATATATATAAAATATAAAATATGAAAATCTATTCCAAAAACTCATCAACATCTTCATTAGCATACTTAGAACTCTAATTTAGCCAAAAATGAACGTTCTAGCTCAATTAATAACAGAGATACTATTGCGGAAATATTGCTGAACTTTGGAGGCGATTTCTGGCGAATTTTAATTTTGGCGCTTAGGTACCTTAAGACGCGGGACCCTCATATATAGAAATCAATATATATATATATATATATATATATATATATATATATATATATATATATATATATATATATATATAGGGTGAACCAAATGTAGGTGGACAGTAAATGATAACGTTTATTTTGAGAATACATATTTAATTTTTTTGTATACTATAATACAAAATAAAATTTAAATAATTTAGTTATAATATTTAATATAATATAACACAAACACCATAGTTATAATGAACACCATAGTTATAATATAATATAACACAAACCGTATTCAACCTACTGTCCACCTACTTTTGGTTCACCGTGTATATATATATATATATATATATATATATATATATATATATATATATATATATATATATATATATATATATATATATATATATCGTTTAATTAAATTTGTTAACATTTATGCTTAACATACAAGTCTTGTAACCATATCCATGCAGTTAACATAGCAAATATTTACTTAACTGCTTACCCTCTCTTTCATTAACCATACAGTATATGTGATGTAATATAAAATTGTTTCATCAAGTCCTCCTATATATCTAATATTTCATCTCAAAATTGGCCTAACATTTGTTCAGTTTAATACTAATGTAATAATATAGTATTTTAATACTCAGACCATTTGTGGGCTTTATAAAATATTAAAATCAAACGTGTTGTTCGCTTAAAAAATGAAAAATTAGTGGGTTTAGAGTTATAAAACTGATGATATACGGGAAAAAAGGTAAGGCAGGGCCGTCACTGACGCTGCAATATACTGTACAACACCCTCTTCTCTGTAGGATTGTTTGCGTACATATTCAACCTTATTTCATCCTTAATATGGAAACTGAAGTGAAATGTGCAGCACAGAGATTAATTACCGAAGGATAAGTGCATTTCTGAAAATAAAACGAGATCCCCCTCAAAAGCTACTTACATTTGAAGGGATATTTTTTGCTTCTTGGATGGTGTTAGTGCTAAGAGATTTACTCGGGACGCGTCCCAGCTACGGAGGGACGAAACCACTCTATGCTGCCCATTTTATTTCAGTATCAAAATCAAAATACGGTTATTGTAGTTCTCTATAATAATTATTTCTTCCTTCTCTAGAGTGAATCTTATAAGGTCTTATAAGGTCTTGTAAGATCTTATAAGGGTTTGTAACTTCGCTCTTATGCTGCATTTCTAATATAAACACTTAAATACCAATACAAACAAAGATCCGAGTTATACATTAGCTACTGTATTTAAGCTTCCTGCTAAGGCTTATCAATTTATTTCCCAAACAAATGACAATAACTTCGCGTAGAACATCGTTCGAAATGTATTTACATCGTTAATAAAGCTACTCCCATCCTTATCCTATAATATAATATCGTTCAAACACTCTCTGCCTTAATATAGATTCACAACGGAAAATATTCACTCCCCTTTTCGATATTGTTGCCAAGCTCAACTTCGTACATAATAATAATTCGGTAGCCCGATCGTCCAAATTCGTTGAGCGATATCATATCTTTATTTTCAGGCGAGAAGATACTATACGCCACTAAATCTCAAAAATCCTTTCTATTTCTCCCTTTGAAAACAAAGATTTTCTAATCTGATTCTACTTTTTCGCTCTAATAAAACTTGGTGGTGCACTTTTAAAGGAAAGAGGAGATTCTTTTTATTGTTTTCATATGTTAGAAACGCGGGAATGTCTGTCAGTACGGTAGCGACGGTAAATTATGCGTTTGTTTTTCTTTATTTTTAAATTGGAGAAATTTATTTTGGCTAACGTAAATTAAGAAGTCGCGTGTATATTTTTATGAAGATCAGTTTTCGTGACTTAATATTTGAAATGATGCGATATAAAGGGATTAATTTAGGCTCGAGTTAAATCTTATTTACATACACGTTTCGAATGTAATTTTCTTGTTCAGTAAATGCCAGTTATGTACAGTTTCGGAAATAAGTTCGCCTAGAAATAAAATTTCTAAAAAGCAGAAGAAATTACTTATTGGTGACGAACAAAATTTCTAAAACAAAAATCAATCATTGATAATCAGTAATTTTTTATGCTTTATAGAAAGGGTTTCGAAGAGAACCATCATTTCGAAACCCTGCAGCTGCAGACACAAGTTTGGGGAGAAAATAAAATCTACGGAAAAATCATGACTAATTCCAAATTCAACAAAAGATTATAATTGGTTGTTAATAATAATAATAATTGTTTGGGAGGACAGTGTATTCGGCATCCGGTCCCAAAATTCGTGGGTTATGACTTTCCCAAGGCAATTATGAATTCTTGTTGAATTTTGAAATTTTGGGTATTTCTTTCATATTTATTTTCTCGGCCAATTTCTTTCCGCATATATATATATATATATATATATATATATATATATATATATATATATAATGGATTATACATAGCTTATCTACAAGGCAAATTAATTAAATACATTATTTAATAAAAAGAGTAAAGGATTAAACACTACTCCACGAACGGTGCAGTAAAATATTTATTTGATTCAAGATTTTGAATATGAATTGATTAATCAGTGTAAAAGATGTTAATTTACGACCCCGTATAACGTCGGATGAGGCAAAAACAAAAGTTTCGATAATAAAGCCAAATGGACGCATAAAAACAGCATGCGTTCCATTTTCTCAGTAAAAAATAGCCCATCAAATAATAGTTCCCAACCCTCAACCCAAAACATTGCCCATGAATAGCCGAGAAAATAGGCGAAAAAAATAGCCCCCAAATGAGATTTTTATTTTCCAAAATAATGATTACCGCACAGCGGGAATCTTATCCAGAAAAAATCTTTTCTTTATTTATTATTATTATTATTATTATTATATTATTATTATTTATTATTATTATTTTAGTTATTAATAGTAAAATTACTGTGAAAGATTTTTCACTATATATATATATATATATATATATATACAGGGTGTCCAGAAAGTCCCTATCTATTTTGCAGAAATAATATAATGTTAAGGAAAATAAAAGAACTGCATAACCAAATATGTGTGTGTGTGTATATATCAAATTCATGTATTAACTTCGGCAAGAGCACCATCAGTGTCTCTCTCTGCGTGTCTCAACTCTGTCAACTGCGTTACGGTGGAGAGTCAACAGCATATGTGGAGTTATTTTCCCCGCTGCGGCAGCGATGCGGTTTCGCAAATCTTGCCGGTATGCCATTCTTGTTTTGTACACCTCAGACTTCATAAAACCACATGCAAAGAAATGTAGAGGCTTCAAATCCGGAAATCTTGCCGCCCACTGCCTGTTTCCACGACGCCCAATCCAGCGATTTGGGAAAACAGGCGATGGGGCGGCAAGATCTCCGGATTTGACGCCTCTAAATTTCTTTGCATGTGGTTTTATAAAGGCTGAGGTGTACAAAACAAGAGTAGCATACCGGCAAGATTTGCGAAACCGCATTGCTGCCGGAGCGGGGAAAATAACCCACTGATGCTGTTGACTCTTCCGTAATGCAGCTGACAGATTTGAGACATGCAGAGAGACACTGATGGTGCTCTTGCCGAAGCTAATACCTACATGAATTTTATATATCCACCTTTGGTTAGTTTCCGCTCGAATTGTTCATTCTGACGAAGGTCAAGCTTTTCACTCCACCTTAGACCTACAGTTTAACGTGGAATCCGAACCACACCCCACCAGCAGCCCAGCGTATTAACCACTAGGCCTAGGGTACCCATTTATCTACCAACCACTTTCTTTATTGTGTGGAAGGATGAAGAGCTGGGTTTTGCTACGCGCCGGCTGCCATCACCGGGTCTCGAACCCGGGGCCGATGGATTCGTAGTCAGCGACGCTAACCACTACACCACCGAGGCGCGCGCGCGCGCGCGCGCGCGCACACACATACACACACACATATTTGCTTATGTTGTTCTTTTATTTTTCTTAAAATATTATTTCTGTAAAATAGATAGGGACTTTTGGGACAGCCTGTATTAGAACGCCCTCCGCGCCATGGGCAGCAAATGCTCCCCAAAACACAACCTAGGGGAAGGACTGGGAGATGCACTCCGCACTCAAAATCCATTTTGAATTCGAATGCATTCAGAACAAGAAGTACAAAATGGTTCATTTTCTATTTATTTCTACAGTAACGAGTTTGTATTTCTGTATTCTAAATCATTTACATAATTTAGAACGGTTCATTTTGAAATTAAGTTAAATTACTTAGAATTTTAAGTACGTTAAAAGTATATTATCTTTTGGGGAATATATGGAGGATTACCTTTACGTCTAAACAAAATTTGTGTTCATTTGATCAAGAAAAAGCTTTCAAATAGTTAAAATTAACGTGAAAATGAGGCATTAAAAGCATTTGAATGGTATACAGGGTGGGCCGTAAGTTTCCATACATAGGAAAAATTAAACGTTTGTTTTTATGTTTCAGATACCCTAAGAATATGCGTTTGACGAAAGAGCAACGAATTGAAATCATACTGATGGCTGGGTCGGGAAGCAGTCGCATGGTTGCAATGAACTTTAACAGACAACATGGAACGAACATCACACACGACACTGTGGCAAAACTTATTAACAAGTTTCAGAAAACTGGAAATGTTGCAGATCAACCGCGAAGTGGTCCAAGACGTACAGCCACCGATGAAGACACAACAGCTACGATACTTACAGCGCTTACACGGAGTCCCAGAAAAAGTACACGACGGTTGTCTGCAGAAAGTGGTGTCAGCAGATCGAGTATCAGGCGCATTTTGAAAGCAAACAAATGGCATCCATACAAATTGCATATGGCACAGCATTTGAGTGAAGACGACCCGGATAGACGGATGGAATTCTGTGAATGGGCATTAACCAAAGTGAACGAGGATGCAAACTTTTCAACTAAGATCTTGTTTACTGATGAAGCAAATTTTTACGTCAATGGAGAGGTTAATCGGCAAAACATACGTTATTGGAGTAATGCTAACCCTAACTGGCTGAGTCCGACGAAGATGCAAGGTGCCGGTAAAGTGATGGTGTGGGCGGGATATGGGGTGACAGAATTATTGGACCAATTTTTGTCAGTGGAAATCTTAATGCCGAAAGGTATCTTAACATGTTGCAAGAAGAGATTTTCCCATCCCTGCTAAACGAGGAAGGTAACTTCCCAGTTTACTTCCAGCAAGATGGAGCTCCACCTCATTATGGTCTTCACGTGCGTCGGTATTTGGATCAGCAGTTTCCGGATGCTTGGATTGGTCGGCGTGGTCCTGTGGAGTGGCCTCCCAGATCCCCAGATCTCACCCCCCTTGATTTCTATCTTTGGGGGCACTTGAAGGCCATGGTGTATCAGGAAAAGATACGAGACATAAATCATCTAAAGGAACGTATCACCAACGCCATTACAAGCATAACGTCAACTGTGCTAATGCGTGTTCATCAACAGTGGGGAACACGTATTGAAATGTGTTTTCAAAACAATGGCAACCATGTAGAGCATATTATATAAATAAAAATGGTTGTCCATAAAAAAATGTTTATTTTTCCTATGTATGGAAACTTACGGCCCACCCTGTAGAATAGAACCTCATTTCAAAGTAATTAATTTGAAGGTTCTCGGAAAAAAAAACAGAGTCGATTCAATGTAAAAAATAAATTTTAAATTGCATTCGTATATACTGTAAATGTAAACAATAAAATCATTGTTGTAACAATAATAATAATTATTATTTTTACATTTAACAATTGTTGTTTTAGTTACAAAATTTCTAAATGAAATTTAAAAAAAAAAAAGAAAGATTGATTGGCTTTTTAAAAATTTATTTTTCAAATTGGTAAATTTTAATAAAACAAATATTTAATTTTAAAAACATTTATTATTCATGATCTACGTAATAAAATCTCGTATACATGCATTCAATGCAAATAGTAAATTCTTTCGTTTTATTAATGGTTTTAATTATATATTATTTTTATAAATAGTTTTCAACTATATATTATGTTTTCGTACGGACAAGCATTGCTATTAACTTTAGACAAGTTTGTGTGTGTATATATATATATATACAGGGTGGGCGGAAAGTAGCTCCCTATTTTGGATTGGTAAAAAAATACGTATATTATCCATTTATTTCAGAAGAAATAATATGAAAAGGTAGGCATACATGGTAGGTTTTCTCTAAAATTCAATGTGGGCTCCAACTCTTTCCACCAGCTTCTGGAGCCTCCCAGGAATGGCGTCCACTGACTTTAGCAGGAACTCCGGCGGGATGGAGGACATGACTTCCCGAATTCGGTCCTCCAGTTCTTCCAATGTCCTCGGTTTGGTGCGGTAGACTTCTTACTTTACCCACCCCCAAAGAAAGAAGTCGCACGGTGTCAAGTCGGGGCTCCTGGCTGGCCATTGATGTGGACCACGACGACCCATCCAACGCCCAGGGAAGTGGGCATCCAGCCACTCACGGACAACAAGAGCGAAGTGCGAGGGGCGCCATCTTGCATAAATATCAGATCGTCGATGTTCTCCCATGTGCTGACAACCGGCCAGACCTCGTTTCGCAACATAGCAAGGTACGCTCAGCATTCATGGTGTTGCGCAGAAGGAACGGGCCCACAACCTGATCTGAGGTCATACCACACCAACACCGTTACACTGAACCGATTCTGCCGTTTTTCAGCGGTAACCATGGGATCCTCTCCTGCCCAGTAGTGGCAATTGTGGCGGTTGACAAAGCTCCGACGTGGAACACCGCCTCGTCGCTCCAGAGGATGTTGCGGAAGAGATGGGGCCAGTCTTCATGCCAAGCCAGCATGATTTCCCCGAACTCCATGCGAATGTCGCAGTCCTCGTCCGAGAGAGATTGGCAGTAATGCGGCTTCCACGCACGTCAGTTCAGCTCCTTCTTCAGCACAGTTCGCACTGAGTAGCGGGAGAGTCCACTTTCCCGAGCTGCCTGGCGAGTTGACTTTCGTGGACTCCGTGCGAACATTTCCTGAACTGCCTGCACCGTCTCCTGGGCCCTGGATGTCGAAGGGCGACCACATCTTCGAACATCTGCCACAGCCCCGTGGTCATGAGCTTCGAGTGGCAGTTCTTGATTGTTTTCGGGTCCACTTTGGCACGTGGTCCGTGAATGGCCCGCCACCATCTTTGAACTCGAACGACAGATTGCCAAACTTCGTACCGTGCCGCCAACTGGGCACGCTCCTGCAGTGTTAAACGCTCAGCCATGTTACCCTTCAATCTGAAATGAAAAAAAAAAAATGAACGTTACAATTGTACCACTTTAGAGAACACAAAGAGAACACTTTAGAGAAAAAAAAGATTACCGTTACAATTGTACTACTTTAGAGAACACATCATAACAATATAACAATACAATCACAATTTATACATAATTTATATGTAATTTAAATTCGGGAGCTACATTCCGCCCACCCTGTATATATATATATATATATATATATATATATATATATATATATATATATATATATATATATATTATATATATATCGTAGGATTAATTATTTCTAGATGCAAATGGAACAAATAATTAAATTGATGGTGAGCTTCCCTCCAAATGGAATTCATAAAATTTTAAGTGAAATTATTTAAAATGTGGATGCCATCAGAGTCCCCCTTATTTTATTTTATTATATATATATATGTTAACCCCTCCGTCTATGGCTTGGGTCGGTTCGAAATTGACGGGGGTTCTGGTTAGGAGGCAGCAACGGATCTGTTACTTGTAGTAGTTTCTTTTAGACTACTCTCCGAGTTCTTCTATAGTGGCTCGGAGGATTCTGAGAGGCTTATTAAATTCTTTGAGGTTTCCCGATTCTTCTTGTAACGTACCAGGAGATTTTAATGACTAAGTTTTCTGAAGAGAGCACGGCTCGGAGGAGAAGGTAAAGACTGTTTCTTACTGTGATTTACTGCTAAAATGTTACAGGTAATGTTCAGCCTCGTAGGTTGGATCAGAATGCATATGGAAGAAATGGTTGGGGTTTATATACCCCGATTCTACTAACATCATCATTATTAAATATTGAAGAGGCTGTATTTTTTTGCACAACAGTTAAAAATAAAGTATTTTTTTTATGTTGTGACAATAGATAAACAGGATATAGGAAGGGGAAGCCATATTTTTATCTTAAACCGCATATTTTCAGATCTGATGTTTTCCGGGTCTGCCGAGTTAATTAGAAACGGAAATTAAATGCATTTTTATACCACGATATGCATTTGAGCAAAATTAAAGGTTTAAGGCAAGACATGACTTCATCTTTTATAACGAAGAGAGAATGCTTCTAATCTAAAAAAATGATTAAGAATTTTGAAAAGAACAAGTCACCAATTATTTGGCAAAATAGGAACAGCTCCAAAATTTATCCCAACGAAAAAAAGAATAATAATAAAAAAATAAAAATAATAATAATAATAATATTGCCTAGTGTACATTCTTAAATGGCGACATAATGTCGTGTCGGACACTCAGTACAATCTAAGTACATCACTGAGTACGTTGTAATTTTGGTTTATTACCATTATGATTCTATTACCACTTAATTCACATTCACTTATTATCGTTAATTATAGTTTTATTAAAGTACATTAATTTCATTATATTAAATTATTATCGTTAATTACGGTTTCATTAAAGTACATTCGTCACTTACAATTCTTACAGTGTGTTTACATTTATATATGGTTATTAGTACAACACAGAGTACATGAGCACATACGGTATATATTTATATACAACATGACACACATGATACATAACGTAACGCATGATAATTTTTTTATAATTTTACATGAGAGCGAGAGGAGGTTTCTCGTCTCAGAAGTGCATGCTTCCTGCTGTGGTTAGCAGAATTCGAACACTCGTGTAAGCATTTATGAGATTGCGAGAAATTGATTAATTTAAATAAAAGAAATAAAAAGAATACGTGTGAACGTATGTACATGTACGTAACTATGTACGTAATCATGATCATCAGGGGACATGTACGAATGCACAAAGCATTGTACCCATATGGGTACGTAACACAATAGGTTGACAATGGTAGACAATAGGTAGCTGAATGAATAATTAATAAAATTAACAAACGATAAAGGTCAAGAAAGGACATGGATGTATGGATGAACGACATATAAATAATAATAGGTTAATAATAAGTAAGTTACTTTTATGACGTCATAGTTATTGACTTTGCACGTACCGTATAAGTCATTATTGGGAGAATTTAAAGGATACGAATTAGAGAGAGAGAGAGAGTTAAGGGAACTTCTAATGGCACAAACATGTATACTGCTCATCCATAGAAATGGTAGGTCGCATGGTTGTGACACTGAAAAAAAATAGAAAGCAAAAGTCGAAATTCTATCCAAACTCGCTCAGGCGATTTTGGTTTCTCATGTAAAAATGAACATTCAAACATAAAAACCATACAACATAAGTACAGTATGAAGACAATGAATCCATATAATGATTATATCGGAATTGTTCATTGTTCATTTTTACACACACACACACACACACACACACACCACACACACACATATATATATTATATATACCGTAAGATGGGGTAACTGGGCACCTGCAGGGGTAACTGGGTCCTACTAAGTTTAAGATAAATTTCGTTATTATTTTTTCCATACATTTTAAGTACCTTACATAGGTGGATACCTACAATTTATGGAAAAAAATTATACTGTTACATAACGAAATTTACCTTAAACTTAGTAGGGCCCAGTTACCCCTGCAGGTGCCCAGTTACCCCATCTTACGGTATATATATATATATACATATATATATATATACAGGGTGGGGTATAATCAAAGATAGAGTCAACGGCCAGAAAACTTGGGACTTCGATCACACGATGACTGATACGCCAAGAGTTCGAGACGTTGAATAATAACAAAGAACTGTGCTGCCCTATATGTTGTTCAGTGGTTCAAAGATATTGTGTGTGTGTGTTGAACATGATGGAAGATATTTTGAATAATTTTTGTAGTAAATGATAAATATTATTCTTCACAAGGTGATTCCATTATTCTTGGTAAACCGACTTATGCTGCACCCTGTATATATATTTTTTTTTTTGAGACGCTGTACTGTAACTGCTATTTTTTAAGTTTTCCCTTGAAAGCATTCACAGTTCAAAATTTTTGTTCATGGTAATTTTTAAGGGTAATCGAAAAGTGGACCACTAATGCGTAGCCGCGGTACACACTGACTTTTTGATCACAGTACTTCAAAATAAGCGAAACCATTTCTTTGTTTTTATTTATTAGGTAGAGAGAGAGAGAGAGAGAGAGAGAGAGAGAGAGAGTTACAAGGAGTTACAAGGAAAAGAAGTACCTCAAAAGGCCTTGCGGCCCATACCGAGGAGGTACCAATGGCAACGGGTGCCAGGGAAAATTTTGTGAAAGTTTATTTTTCTTTCAACTATCCTAGCAGTAGTAGAAAACTGGATAGAAAAGTAGAAGGCTCTCTCCCCACCCTCCGCTCCCTCCATGCCAGAGGCAGGTACGGAAAAAGGTTGAAGAAAATACCTTGACCCTGGAAAAGTAGCCAAGGAAATTTTACAGGAAAGTGGAGAATATATAAATAGCTCTATATTTAGCTTGCTCACAGAGACACCGAGCAAGCGAACTCCTGCAGAGTTTTCTGAGGTTTTAATCTTAAACTATGAGTGTGTTCAGTACTTTGTCCAGCCTATTTTTAAACAGATTTACACTTTGACTGGAAACAACCTCTGAGGGAAGTTGGTTCCAGATATTAACTATTTTATAGGAAAAGAAATTTCCGCAGACTGAGGTCCTAAATGTCTTTACACACTCAAATAGTGTGCAAGATTTCGTCTACCCTTTTCTTGAACTGATCCACAGAGGAACTGTTCACAACTTCCGAAGGTAACCTGTTCCATGTGTCACAGATCTTATACGTGACGTAATTCCCACACACACTAGTCCTAAACCGTTTCAAATCCAACTTCCAACCATTGTTGCGAGTTGGGTTATCATTTAAACTAAACATACTTCTAAAATCGACATCGTTGAACCCTCGTAAGAGCTTGAAAACCTCGATCAGTTGACCGCGCAGCCTCCGAGTTTCAAGCGAAAACGAGTTCAGGGCGCGTAACCGTCGATTGTAGCCCATATGCCTAACGGAAGGGATTAACTTTGTGGCCATCGCCTGCACTCGCTCCAGCCTCTCAATATCTTTCCTGAGGTGGGCGACCAGAACTGCACAGCATACTCCAGGTACGGCCGAACAAGGGAATTGTACAGTGAGAGCACAATCTCCTTGTTCCGAAACTGAAATTGCCTCCTGATATAACCCAATAGTTTGGGCTTTCTTTTCCACCTCTACACACTGTTTCGTAAACTTAAGGTCGCTGCTAATTAGCACACCCAAGTCCTTTTCTAAATCAGTCACCTCGATATTACTGCCCAACATCGAGTAGTCCGACTTGGGATTGGCGTAGCCAATGTGCATCACTTTGCATTTACCCAAGTTAAACGGCATTTGCCATTTTAGGACCACTCTCCTATCCTACCTAGGTCCGCACGCAGTTCCTCGATCGCTTCGGGCGTCCCAACATTGGCCCCAAGCTTGGTGTCATCAGCGAATTTGGCGATCCGACTGACGATGCCACCGTCGATATCATTTATGTAAATGGTAAACAACAGTGGCCCCAAAACGGAACCCTGAGGAACCCCACTAGTGACCGAGGCCCAACCCGAACTAGCCCCTTTAATTACCACCCTCTGCCGCCTATTCCTCAGCCAGTTTTCAATCCACCTACCTATTTCCCCACCGATACCCAGCGCGCGCACTTTCGCCATTAGCCGGTGGTGAGGTACCTTATCAAAGGCTTTCTGAAAGTCGAGATAAAGTATATCAACCGCCCTACTCTTATCGTACTCACTCAACATGACGTGGAAAAACTCGAGCAAGTTGGGGAGACACGACCTATGCCGTCTAAACCCATGTTGGGAGTCCCCAAGCAGCTTGTAGGAATCCAAATGGTCAACGATTCTATCAGCTATTATCCTTTCTAATAATTTACCTACAACTGAAGTGAGACTAATAGGACGATAGTTCCCTGGACTTTCGTGATCCCCTTTCTTAAAGATAGCGGTCACGTTGGCCTCCTCCAGTCACCAGGCACCTGGCCCATCACCAACGATTTGTTGAAGACTGTAGCCAGGTGGGGAGCCACCTGGTCGCGCACTTCTCGCAAAACACTGGGGAGAAACTGGTCTGGCCCTGGAGCCTTAAACGCGCTCAGTTTGTCTATTCTATGAGCAACGACTGTCGCGGTACATCTAACACTATCCAGGCCAGCACTTTCGTGCCTCACAGCTGGCTCGGGGATGACGCGGGTATCCTCCCTGGTGAACACTCCCGCAAAGTACTCATTAAGCACATTAGCGATGTCCGCATCGGAGGTCCGCAGAACGCCGCTTCCGTCCTTTAAAGGACCTATCATGCTTCTAATGGGCTTTCTACTATTAACATAACTGAAGAACTCTCCTTAGGGTTCCCCTTGCAGAGGCTTGCCACCCGTAGTTCTTCGTTACGTTTCGCTAGCCTAACCTTCGCCTTCACTTCCCTACACAGGCGGACATACGCTTCAGTGTTCTCGTGGGAACGATTGGCCTTCGCCCTCCTATACGCTACTTTCCTATTTCGGATAGCCGAAGCGATGCCACGATTGAACCACTTAGGCTGCGTTGAAGCAGGGTGACCGGTTTTGAGGGTATGGCAGCAGACTGCAGCACCATAAAATCATCCCGGAATGCACTCCACACTCCCTCAACATCGCCGCCAACCTCTAACCCCATCTCTGCTACGCTATCCCTGAGGCTAACAAGTTCGCCCGCCGGAGATCGAGCTTACTGCCTCTCGAGTTACTACGCTTCACCCGAGGGACGCACACACGGAACCTAATAAGACCGTGATCACTCCCGCCCAACGATTCGTCAACGGTGAGGCCAGTGACGAGGTTGTCTTCGGTCGTGAATACTAAGTCTAGAGAGAGAGAGAGAGAGAGAGAGTGAGTTACAAGGAGTTACAAGGAAAAGAAGCACCTCAAAAGGCCTTGCGGCCCATACCGAAGAGGTACCAATGGCAACGGGTGCCAGGGAGAGAGAGAGAGAGAGATTCAAATCAACTTTTAAAACGTTGATCTCGTACTTATTTTCGTATTAAATTATAAGAATTTTAATTACAGGCATTCTCGTAATGATCACGTACAAAAGAAAAGTAAAAGAACCGATTAGATACCGGTTCTTAATGGAAGTTCAGACGTTTCGATGGAAACAAGACATGACCTTTTTCAAAAACCTTTTACTTTAGTTCTTTTTCTCTCGAGGAAACGCGGAGTCGTGTTTTTAACCAACTTCTGAATTTTTGGAAATCTTCGATGCTTTTGTGGGTTCTACTTATCTAATATATATATATATATATATATATATATATATATTAATATATATTATATATATATATTTAATATATATATACACCATGGTTGGCCTAGTGGTTAAGACGCTGGGCTGCTGGTGGGGCGTGGTTCGGATTCCACGTTAAACTGTTGGTCTAAAGTGGAGTGAAAAGCTTGACCTTCGTCGAATGAACAATTCGGGCGGAAGCTAACCAAATATATATATATATATATATATATATATATATAATATTAATATATATATATATATATATTATATATATATATATATATATATATATATATATATATTTAACCCATTTAAGATAAAAGAAGGCAATTTTACTGAGACTCTGGAAGTCATTTATTTTGCCATTTCAGGGGCTTTATAACTTACTTTTCAAACGAAATCGATGATTCGTGTATATATATATATATACACGCGTGCCTCGGTGGTGTAGTGGTTAGCGTCGCTGACTACAAATCCATTGGCCCGGGATCGAGACCAGGTGGCGCTCAGCAAAACCCAACTATCATCCTTCCACACAAAAAAAAGTTGGTTGGTAGATATATGGGTACCCTGGTAGCTTAGTGGTTAAAACGCTGGGCTGCTGGTGGGGCGTGGTTCGGATTTCACGTTAAACTGTAGGTCTAAGGTGGAGTGAAAAGCTTGACCTTGACCTTCGTCAGAATGAAAAAATTCGGGCGGAAGCAAAACCAAGGTTTTTATATATATATATATATATATATATATATATATATATACAGGGTGTTTGAAAACTTTCTGTACAAATTGTAATGGGGGTTAGGCAACACCAAGACAAACCCTTTTCGTCTATAAGTGTATGTCCGCTGACGTCACCATTCGGCGCGAGAGGGCGCCGCTGCAATTGGCTAAAAGGTGAAGTGGGCTAGACTCGCGCTTGTCGCGGGCATTCTTAAATCGGACGTAGTACGCGTAACATGGAGCGCTTCACGACTGCTGAGATGGCTGACATGCATATGGTGTATGGGGCTGCCAATGGAAACGGAAGAGCTGCTGTGAGGTTGTACCGACAGCGCTTCCCAGACAGACTTGTGCCAAACCACCAAACGTTTGCGCATTTGCATCGGCGACTGCGAGAAACTGGAACATTCCATGCAAACATGCATGATACTGGTCGAGAGAGAAACGTGCGCACTCCTGACATGGAAGAAGAAATCCTACGGCGATTTGAGGACAATCCAAGCGCAAGCACGCGAGGTGTTGCACGTATCCTCGGTGTGAACCACGACCTGGTCTGGAGAGTGTTGCACGAGCAGCAGTTACATCCGTTTCATCGTCAGAGAGTCCAGGCATTACAACCTCGGGATTACCCTGTTCATGTGAAATTCGCACGCTGGTTTCTGCAGCAGACAGCGGTGCAGTCTAATTTTCCGGCTTATGTGCTGTTCTCAGATGAGGCCTTTTTCACACGTGAGGGTGTGTTTAACATGCACAATTCTCACGTGTCGGAGCACGCAAATCCACATGCTACACGGGTGCATGCTCATCAAGAACGGTTCGCCGTCAATGTTTGGGCGGGTATCGTCCATGGCAAGTTGATTGGGCCGTACCTGCTGCCTGCCCGACTCGAAGGGCGGGTTTATCGGATATTTCTTGAAGAAACGTTGCCGGAACTGCTGGAAGATGTTCCCGTGGCTATTCGTAGACGAATGTGGTTTCAACACGACGGGGCCCCAGCACACTCCAGCAACGATGTGCGGGATTATCTGAACGCCACTTTTGGGGACCGATGGATAGGCCGGGGTGTGCCCGTAGCCTGGCCACCGAGATCGCCCGATTTAACATGCCTCGATTTCTTCCTGTGGGGACACATGAAGAACTTCGTGTACGAGACTCCCATTTACTCAGAAGAAGACCTCGTAGCAAGAATCGCTGTCGCCGCTGGAACTGTTCCCGAAATGCCGGGAATCTTTCGACGTGTACGTCGGTCAATGCTTCGACGCTGTCGGGCATGCATTGATGCTACCGGTCGCAACTTTCAGCACCTTCTTTAAATAAACATGTTACGCGTACTACGTCCGATTTAAGAATGCCCGCGGCAAGCGCGAGTCTAACCCACTTCACCTTTTAGCCAATTGCAGCGGCGCCCTCTCGCGCCGAATGGTGACGTCAGCGGACATACACTTATAGACGAAAAGGGTTTGTCTTGGTGTTGCCTATCCCCCATTACAATTTGTACAAAAAGTTTTCAAACACCCTGTATATATATATATATATATATATATATATATATATATATATATATATATATATATATATATATATATATCTATCTATCAGAGTGTGTATGCGTGTGCACGCGCGCAGTAGTTATGACTCAGGTTTGGCTTGGTTGATGGGGTTGTTTAACCTCTTTCGTAACATTTGCAGTCGTATGACAGAGAGGACCTACAGCATTACGTGGCATCTGAACCATGGTCTTCCATCCAACTTCTCTCCAGGACCGAAAGTCGCTTAACTCTGCTGATTAACGGGAAGCGGTGTTACCACATTGGCCACAATGCAGCCATCGAGCGAGATCCGAGTTCCTTGAAGCGGTTTGTATTATTAAACCCTCCAAACACTAGTGATTTACCAAACGTTGTTTGAACGTTCATAGACATTTTATGAACGTGTCTGTTTGTGAACGTGTCGTTAACCTACCTTTATAAGCGGTGTAGATTTTCGGCATTTATTTATAAAGAATATTCGAAAGTAAGGAAGTATATTTCTCATATACTGAAAGCAAACAAGATTATCAATATGTGGTCAGGTATTCTTCACTATCTTCGGTAATCTTTTTATCTCAGGACTGATATAATATTATGCGGTAGACTTTTTTTTTTCGCGAAATGCTTCCTGTAATACTGCAAACATAAAGAAACTAATATATATATATACACACACACACACACACACACACACACACACACACGCACACACACACAGTATATATATATATATATATTCCTTCTCTCTCTCATTAAGTCTTGTTAATTACACTGGTATGCATCAATTTTGCTGTCAAGGGCTTTGTAAGTGATTCTTATAGAGTTTTTCCTGCTGATTTCGAATCTGCAATCCGTTTTTCTCAATCAGCTCAGGTTATCCGGCTATGGCCTCATAAGTAAAATAGAATTTTTCGTGATTTTGTCAAAGCGGAATTGGAACAGTAACATCTATCATCACTTGTTTCACTTGTATAATATCTTTTTTTACTTTTCAGGCATATAGATAAAATATTTCATAATGAATAGAGCGTGTAAAAATGATCCCAATAGATTCTGCTACATATGTGGGACGGTTACCATGCCAAATAACCAGTCCCAAATCACTAAATTTGTGAAGACAATGTATAGAGCATACTTTGGAATTAAGCTAGGGGACCAGGACAAAAATTTCGCCCCTCATAGTGCTGCAAGACGTGCATTGAAAATTTGAGAAGATGGAGCAAAGGCAGAGCGAAATCTTTGCCTTTTGGAATTCCCATGATTTGGAGAGAAGGAAAGGATCACGTGACAGATTGCTATTTCTGCATGACAAACCTCCAAGGTGGGCTTATAAATTTATTTTTCTTAAATATTTTGAAATCCTCGTATGAAACTTGACATAATATTCACCATAATGTAATATTCACCATATATAGCATAATATTCACCATAATGGTAATCATACATTTACATATATACATATTGTTATAGAAAATACATTTACACATACATATTGTTATACAAGTTACATTTACATATACAATGATTGTATATTTTCTTTCTTTTTCATTCATATTATCCCCGAAGGGACAATATGAATGAAAAAGAAAATACAGACTCCATCGACCTATTTCATATCTTACAGACCGCAGCCTTCCCTCACGAGCCGCCACTGTCTGAATGCTTCTTCTATTTCATATGCAAGTTTTATATCCATGTTTCTGTGTTTCTATTTTCAGGAGTTAACAAGAAGAATAAACACATTGTTGTATACCCTGACATTCCTTCTGCTATGAGACCTGTACCCCATGGTCCTGGAATTCCAATACCCGACCCACCTCAAACCCTGGACTTCGATGATTCTGATGATGAATCAATGACCAATGCCAATGACCAGTCCCAGTCGTATATACCTCAAAATACCGCTTCAAATGAGCCGAGGCCTCTCAACCAGGCCAAACTTAATGATCTTACCAGGGATTTAGGACTCCAAATTAGCTGCCGAGATCTTGGGCTCACGACTTCGAGAGGACAACTTGCTGGCTCCGGGAACAACATTCTCCTGGTATAGGAAACGAGAGGAAGAATTCCGCAAGTTTTTTGCAGTGCACGAAAATACCTCTTCCTTAGTGTACTGCTGCAATGTTGAGGGGCTAATCGAATCCTTGGGCCTGCCATATAACGCATCAGAATGGAGGCTATTTATAGACTCGTCTAAACGAAGTTTGAAAGCAGTACTTCTCAACATTGGGAATAGGGTTGCATCAGTCCCTGTAGCACATTCCGTACAACTTACTGAGAGCTACGATAACATGAAAATTTTACTGGATGCTCTCGTATACGACCATAACTGGAGGATATGTGGAGATTTGAAGGTAATACTAATATCATAAGTAAACTATTGCTATTGACTATGTTGTTTTTCCAAAGGTTATTTGAGAGCGTATAAGAACACTTAACTTCCCCACAGAAGTGATACAGTCCAATGCATAGATTTTTTTATCTGATAGAACAAATTCTCTAAATATTTTCATTTTTTTTTCAGATTGTGGCATTTGTATTGGGAATGCAAGGGGATACACGAAATACCCATGTTTCCTCTGCAAATGGGATAGCCGAGCGAATGAGAAGCACTATGCACAGCGTGAATGGGCATCCAGAGAGAATTTTGAACCTGGGTCGCATAATGTCGTTTCAGTGCCCCTTGTACCACCAACAAAAATTTTGCTCCCACCACTTCATATTAAGCTGGGCTTGATGAAAAATTTCATCAAATCAATGAATAAGGAGGGTTCAGCATTCCGATATCTCGAGAGTAAATTTCCTCATATATCTGATGCTAAACTAAATGCTGGGGTTTTTGATGGTCCTCAAATTCGAACTTTGATCAAGGATACTCAGTTCGAAAACGCAATGACTCCAACTGAGAAGAATGCCTGGCAGGCATTCAGATCAGTTGTCACTGATTTTCTTGGCAAGCGTAGAAGTCCAGAATACGAGTCCGTTGTCGAAAACTTGATGGAAGCTTTCAAAGCTCATGGGTCGCGCATGTCCATAAAAATGCACTTTTTGTGGCCCCACTTGGACTATTTTCCTGAAAATTGCGGGGATTATAGTGAGGAACAGGGTGAACGATTTCACCAAGATATCAAAATAATGGAAGAGAGGTACCAGGGAAACTGGGATATCAATATGCTGGCGGACTATTGCTGGTGTTTGAAGCGAGACGTGCCCGAAGAAAACACAGACGGAAAGCCTAAAAAACTTCATTCCTTCCTCAATAAACTTTTTTCCATATTCATTGTATGAATAAAAGTATTTATTCACACAATGTTTTCATTTTTCACGAGTGTTCTTATAATATTACTCGTATCTACAGTGTTTAAGCTAAAAAAATCAATAAATTTGGGGATAAAATTGGACTTATAATAAATGGCCAATAGAGAAAAAACCTGACCTGATTGAGGAAAACCAATGTCATTTTCGAATTCAGCATGGTCGAATTATATAATATGAGTTGAAAAAACCCTCACAGCAGACAAAAAAATTTCATATGCATACCAGTGTTATGTGCTAATCTTCTTGTTTCCTCTCCCGCTGTATATATTTTGGGCATCTCGCCTGCTCCCTTCATTCCCTGACGAGGTGTACTTCTGAATACACGAAAGCCCTTGGAATCATTTTTCTTTTTCCTTGTGGCTTTACATTATATATATATATATATATATTAATATGTGTGTGTGTGTGTGTGTGTGTAAATTTAACGGGTAAAAGGAATATGAAAGCAATTCTCCTGAGTATTCGAGTTTATTCCAACTTTGTGCATTCTCGAAAAAGAGAATCGATATAACTATGAATGTACTGTACTCTCACTGATTACTTTCGGTTTCTTTTCATGTTCACTGTGATTTTAAATTGCTACCTTCATTATTTAACTCTGAATTCACCCCCAATCCCCCATTATATATATATATATATATATATATATATATATATATATATATATATATATATATACACAGAAGGTTGACAGAAGTAAATAGGTATCTTTGGTTTTTTCCATTTTTAAATTTTTCCATTTTAAAATTTTTCCATTTTTCCATTTTTCCATAGTTCTTGATTTACCAATAAAAGTCGATAAATAATAATAAACTTATTGAATAAAATATAGTTAGAATTGTGTTGGTTTTCCTTTTGTATTTATGTAAAGCTGACACACGTTCTCAGTCTAGGGCATGGTTAATTAATCATTTTTAGGAAAAAGTGATGAATGATGAAATTTTCTAATTAATCAATGATTAACTGATTAAAACTTACATACTTCTGAAAAGAGTAAGAAAGAGCTTTATTGTTTCTGTTGCGTGAGATAAGACATTTAGTTTGCTTTAGTTCAAGAAATCAGGCATGGGCGGATTAGACAGTTTATACACGCAAAAAGGTCCCAAATTCAAATGATACATTACAAAATTTAAGGTAAAATGGTGAAATTAGGAGGAAAATTAATCATTTCCCATCATTTTCTAAAAATATTTTTTTGATTAATTAATTATTAAATTCGAAACAATGATTAACTTATTTATCAGAACCATGCCCTAGTTCTCACATTCCATTGATGACTCTGCCATATGTTTTTGGTGACTATCATCGTGGTGTCTATTTACTTTTGTCAATCCCCTGTGTGCATATATATATATATATATATATATACAGTGACGGATCTAGGATATTTCTCTTTGGTAGTGGGGCTGGCGCCTATACTGGTGCCAATATATAGCAGAGGAATACCACCTTCACCTAATGCACAAAAAACACAATGTGGCTGCCCTGATTAAGAGTCAGTTAGCACTAATTGGTTAAGAGAGAACAGTCAATCTAGGAGTCTCTTATTTAATGCCAAAGCTAATAAGGTCATTGAAAATAATAATAATAATAATTAATAGCCAGTTTTTATTTTACTGTGGCAAAGACAGTAAATCTGAAAAGGTAAGAGAAAAGGCTTTTTCCCGTAAGATGAGTGTTCATTGGGGGGTGGGGTCTCGAGCCCCTTCAACCCCCTGGATCTGCGGGTGTGTGTGTATATATATATAATATTATATATATATGATACAGTAGAGATATTTACTGTTATAAATATTGAAACGAAAAAGCGCTTATGAAATCAAAAAAAAAAAAAAAAAAAAAATTTTACCAAGGGTAAAATTTGAAAAATAAATAAATAAATAAATGAAAGAATTCCCCCTTAAAATCTGAGCCCAAAAGGTAAAAGAAATCGGGGAACCGGAAGTTCTTCAGAAAATACCCAGAAAACTGGATATAAACTGAAGTCGTCTCAAAATGAATTCATAATCTTAAAACAACAACCAACCAACCAAAAAAAAAAAATAGTCATTTAACTTTGAATTAATATTTTAACCAAAGGTCTCGAAGTGCAAAAATTAAAAAACAAATTTTTTTTTTTTTTTTTTTTTTTTTTTTTTAGTTATTTGAATTCAAGATGGAGAAAAGCTTCCCCAAATTGTCTTTCATGAGTCCATTAATTTTTTTATTTGATTTTACCAGTTTGAACTCGATGCTTGTTTTCGACTGTGTGATTAAAAGTTTATTAAATACAAGAACAATTTTGGGGGCGTTCGCCCTTGGCCCCACCTTTCTGCATAAAAAAAAATTAAATAAATTAAAAATCCCTATATTATATTTCAACCCAGAGCTTCTACGAGCATCCCACAGTCGGAGTACCGAAATAGGTGTTTTCAACTTTAATTAACGTTCCATTTAATGAAGAGTTCCCAACACTGACCGATAGGTTCCCTTTTTAGTATGGGTTTTTTTTTTTTGGTATAAAAGGTCAAAATGAGAGACGGTAAGTTCCCTGTTAATGTTCGTGTCGTCTCCAATTTGGAACCTAATTCCGAGATGAATTTTTCCTAAACCTATTTTTGACACGGAATAGTGAGTTGGAAAAGTTACTTTTGACATTATATATATATATATACAGGGCGTCCCAAAAAAATGTATACACACTTTAACAGCTGATAGCTCAATTGATGTTTCTTTCTTTCCAAGTTAAACCCATTAGAATTAATAATGGCAGTCAGACTAAGCTTTGAACAAAGGAAATTCATTCTAAAATGCTACTGGAAGTGTGAAACGCAGTTGAAGTGCAAAGACAGTTTAGGAGGGAGTTTCAAACAGATCCACCAACGCGACTTACCATCACTCGAATTAGAGATAAGTTTGAAGCCGATGGAACTGTTCAGAATGTCCACAAGAAGCGTTCCGGAAGACCACGGACATCGACAAGCCCCACAAAGCAAGAAAGAGTACTGGAAACGTATCACCAAAGTCCAAGAAAATCTGTGCGGCAAGCGAGTCGTGAGTAGGAATTTCAGAATCGTCTGTCCAACGCATTTTGAAGCGCTGTCAATGGAAAAGTTACATTCCAAGATTAGTCCATGCTATTAATGAAGATGATGATGATCCGGACCGAAGAGTGGAGTATTGCGAGTGGTACTTGGCACGATGTGGATGTGGATTGGACGAAGGGGTTTCGTAGAATACCCTCCGCGTTCACCAGACCTCACACCACTAGACTTTTTTTATGGGGATACTTAAAAGACAAAGTCTACGCTATAAAACCTGCAACAGTCGCTGAATTGAGAGCAGCCATTGAACGAGAATGCACACAAATACCAAACGAAATGTTTCGTGATGTTTGCGGTTCCATTGCTTCGCGTTATCAGCAGTGCCTGGACCAGAACGGACGTCAGTTTGAAAACAGGTGTTGACAAAACAATTAAATAATGTCTGTAGATTCTATTACATTTTGAAAATGAAATGTATTTTAATAAACACTGCCTTTATAATTATTTAAAGTGTGTATACATTTTTTTGGGACGCCCTGTATGTATGGGTGTTTCATATATATGGAGCTTTTACGTTTTTTAAATTTTTTTGGCGGGGGGGGGGGGCCTGTGGAGTGGCCTCCCAAATCCCCGGACCTTACACCCTCCCTTTGACTTTTTCCTATCGGGACATTTAAAATGTGATGTTTATGTAGACAGACTAACAACAATTATTGAGGATTTGAAAGCCAAGATAAGACTGGAATTGTAGCGAATTTCTGCTGAAACAGTCAGAAATGTTTAGAGAACTTGCCAGTTACAAGTAATGAAATCTCTTGAAATTGGATGGGGGGGGTGGTGAACAATTTGAACACCTTTTGTATAGTATGTTGAAAATAAGTCATAAAAAATTCTATTACTCTTGCTACATATTTCCAATGTCTCCAGACATATGAAACGCCATATATATATATATAGAAACGACGTAAGTATAGAGGAATGTTCTGCACACGAGGAAGAGAAATAACGAACAAATGAAAAATATATATATATATATATATATATATATATATATATATATATATATATATATACAGGGTGGGCCGTAAGTTTCCATACATAGGAAAAATAAACATTTTTTTATGGACAACCATTTTTATTTATATAATATGCTCTACATGGTTGCCATTGTTTTGAAAACACATTTCAATACGTGTTCCCCACTGTTGATGAACACGCATTAGCACAGTTGACGTTATGCTTGTAATGGCGTTGGTGATACGTTCCTTTAGATGATTTATGTCTCGTATCTTTTCCTGATACACCATGGCCTTCAAGTGCCCCCAAAGATAGAAATCAAGGGGGTGAGATCTGGGGATCTGGGAGGCCACTCCACAGGACCACGCCGACCAATCCAAGCATCCGAAACTGCTGATCAAATACCGACGCACGTGAAGACCATAATGAGGTGGAGCTCCATCTTGCTGGAAGTAAACTGGGAAGTTACCTTCCTCGTTTAGCAGGGATGGGAAAATCTCTTCTTGCAACATGTTAAGATACCTTTCGGCATTAAGATTTCCACTGACAAAAATTGGTCCAATAATTCTGTCACCCCATATCCCGGCCCACACCATCACTTTACCGGCACCTTGCATCTTCGTCGGACTCAGCCAGTTAGGGTTAGCATTACTCCAATAACGTATGTTTTGCCGATTAACCTCTCCATTGACGTAAACATTTGCTTCATCAGTAAACAAGATCTTACACGCATATTCTTAGGGTATCTGAAACATAAAAACAAACGTTTAATTTTTCCTATGTATGAAACTTACGGCCCACCCTGTATATATATATATATATATATATATATATATATATATATATATATATATATATATATATATAGTCAAAAGGTATACCTCATTTGTGGACTGTATCAGTATATTACTTTAAACTCCCACGTTCTCATTTATTGGTTTGACTTCTCGACATTAGTGTTGCCATAGTTTGAGTTACTTTTTATTATTGGAAATCATTAAGTATCATGAAAAAATGGCTATAATGAAGGTTAGTCTGGTGTAATGATTTGTAATAAATTGAATAAATGGCACTGATAGAAATGTTAGTAATGAACATTGTTAATATAGCAATTATATAAGTATTTCAAATTAAACTTTTTAATAGTACAGGGTGTCCCAGAATTAACTATTTCAATGAAATCGGACAAATTTTTTAAAAACACACTTTTATTTATGTTTATCATGTTTAATATGTGTTAAAAATGTATAAATTTCTAAATTTTTTTCATAATTTTATTTTCATAATTTTTTCATAGTTTTTCATAGTTTTATTTTCATTCTCTTTCGGAACCCTATTAATAATGAATACACAAGAACGCATCTTTGTTGTAACATCCCGTATCAAAGGAATGCAATGTAATGAAATCAGAGAAAAATTTACAAGAAGATCCACAGAACCGGTCCTACAGACAAAGCGATTCGTGAACTTGTGAACAAATTTAAAAGAACTGGATCCGTACACGACGAGGTGGGAAGAGGACGCCAAGACAGCACGTAACAGTACCGAACAGGTACGACAATTGTTTGAGGATGAACCAACAACTTCGGTTAGGGAGGCCGGTCGAAGACTCAACATATCCAAGACAACAGTTCATAGAATCTTGCGTTCGACACTGATGAAAAAGGCTTATCACATTCAAGTACTGCATGCCCTAAATGAAGAGGATTATCCAAATCGAGCAGCAAGGTGTGCAGAAATTGTGGATCAAATCGAAAATGAAAGTTTATTGGATAACATCTTATTCAGTGACGAGGCGACTTTCCACACGTGTGGTAAAGTCAATCGACACAACTGTCGTATCTGGTCCAATGAAAGACCGTCTGAAGTCATAGAATGGCAAAGAGGCTCTCCAAAAGTTAACGTGTGGCTTGGAATGACCAAATCCAAAATTTATGGCCCATTCTTCTTTGCGGAGGCAACTGTAACAGGTACCGTCTACCTTGATATGCTTCAGCAGTTTCTCGAACCACAGCTTCTTGATGATGGCATTCTTGATAATGTTGTGTTTCAACAAGATGGAGCACCATGTTATTATGCTCTAATTGTTCGAGAATACCTCAACAGACGCCTTCCGAATGGGTGGATTGGACGTGGAGGACCTCGACCTTGGCCTCCGCGTTCTCCGGATTTGACACCCCTGGATTTCTTTGCATGGGGTTAAAAACAAAGGTTTATCGCCAAAAGATCAATAGTTTAGCTGAACTTAAAGAACGCATCCAGTTGGCAGTGCGGGAGATAACACCTGAAATGCTTCAAAATGTGTTTCGCAGCGCTGAGGATAGATTTGAAATTTGCAGAGATACAGACGGTGCACATGTTGAAACTTCTCAATAAAGTTTTGACTTATGATTTATAAATCTATTTGTTTTGTATCATAATTTAGTAATAAACACAAAATTATGTCAGTTTTTATTAAATTTGTCCGATTTCATTGAAATAGATAGTTAATTCTGGACACCCTGTATAGCGTTTTTTTTATATAATCGTTTTGGAAAGATAAATTTAGATGTCTGTTGAATGTAACTTCTCAGAGAATGTAACTGTTTTTATATTTTTTGTGGGTGTTTCGGTTGGGAATGTGGGACAAGAGCTGCCCTTGGGGGAAAAAGTTGGGGAAAACCCTCTACAAGGGTGCCATAAGATCCTACATACGGGGAGTTGAATTCTAGATTTTGTTCAATCAGGATCACAGGTTTTTGGGGCTCTCAAAATTTTGTAAGTATAGCTTATCAGTTTAGTGTTAATGGCAAATTACCAGAATAGCTCTCTCTCTCTCTCTCTCCGTAGCCTGCTAGGCGCTAGGGGATAGGGTGTGTGTAGTTTTAGGAGACCAACTGTCGCGGCATAAAGTGGGAAGACAAAACTGCTGATGCTGAAGGGAGGAGGCTAGTTGACTTTGCTGATGAGGACTTCCTCACTCAGTGGGTCAATGAGCCTACACGAGGCGAAAGCGTTCTAGACTTAGTATTCACGACCGAAGACAACCTCGTCACTGGCCTCACCGTTGACGAATCGTTGGGCGGGAGTGATCATGGCCTGATTAGGTTCCGTGTGTGCGTCCCTCGGGTGAAGCGTAGTAACTCGAGAGGCAGTAAGCTTGATCTACGGCGTGCGAACTTTGTTAGCCTCCGGGATAGCGTAGGTGAGCTGGGGTTAGAGGTCGGCGGCGATGTTGAGGGAGTGTGGAGTGCATTCCCGGACGAGTTTATGGTGCTGCAGTCTGCTGCCATACCCTCAAAACCGGTCACCCCTGCTTCAACGCAGCCTAAGTGGTTCAATCGTGACATCGTTTCGGCTATCCGAAATAGGAAAGTAGCGTATAGGAGGGCGAAGGCCAATCGTTCCCATGAGAACACTGAGGTGTATGTCCGCCTGTGTAGAGAAGTGAAGGCGAAGGTTAGGCAAGCGAAACGTAACGAAGAACTACGGGTGGCAAGCCTCTGCAAGGGGAACCCTAAGGAGTTCTTCAGTTATGTTAATAGTAGAAAGCCCATTAGAAGCATGATAGGTCCATTAAAGGACAAGCGGCATTCTGCGGACATCGTAATGTGCTTAATGAGTACTTTGCGGGAGTGTTCACCAGGGAGGATACCCGCGTCATCCCCGAGCCAGGCGTGAGGCACGAAGGTGCTGGCCTGGATAGTGTTCGATGTACCGCGAAAGTCGTTGCCGATAGAATAGACAAACTGAGCGCGTTGAAGGCTCCTGGGCCAGACCAGTTTCTCCCCAGAGTGTTCCGGGAGGTGCGCGACCAGGTAGCTCCCCACCTGGCTACAGTCTTCAACAAATCGTTGGAGATGGGCCAGGTGCCTGGTGACTGGAGGGAAGCCAACGTGACCCCTATCTTTAAGAAAGGGGATCACGAAAGTCCAGGGAACTATCGTCCTATTAGTCTCACTTCAGTTGTAGGTAAATTATTAGAAGGGATAATAGCTGATAGGATCGTTGACCATTTGGATTCCTTCAAGCTGCTTGGGGACTCCTAACATGGGTTTAGACGGCATAGGTCGTGTCTCACCAACTTGCTCGAGTTTTTCCACGTCATGTTGAGTGAGTACGATAAGAGTAGGGCGATTGATATACTTTACCTCGACTTTCAGAAAGCCTTTGATAAGGTACCTCACCGCCGGCTAATGGCGAAAGTGCGCGCGCTGGGTATCGGTGGGGAAATAGGTAGGTGGATTGAAAACTGGCTGAGGAATAGGCGGCAGAGGGTGGTAATTAAAGGGGCTAGTTCGGGTTGGGCCTCGGTCACAAGTGGGGTTCCTCAGGGTTCCGTTTTGGGGCCACTGTTGTTTATCATTTACATAAATGATATCGACGGTGGCATCGTCAGTCGGATCGCCAAATTCGCTGATGACACCAAGCTTGGGGCCAATGTTGGGACGCCCGAAGCGATCGAGGAACTGCGTGCGGACCTAGGTAGGATAGGAGAGTGGTCCGAAAATTGCAAATGCCGTTTAACTTGGGTAAATGCAAAGTGATGCACATTGGCTACGCCAATCCCAAGTCGGACTACTCGATGTTGGGTAGTAATATCGAGGTGACTGATTTAGAAAAGGACTTGGGTGTGCTAATTAGCAGCGACCTTAAGTTTACGAAACAGTGTGTAGAGGTGGAAAAGAAAGCCCAGAAACTATTGGGTTATATCAGGAGGCTATTTCAGTTTCGGAACAAGGAGATTGTGCTCTCACTGTACAATTCCCTTGTTCGGCCGCACCTGGAGTATGCTGTGCAGTTCTGGTCGCCCACCCTCAGGAAAGATATTGAGAGGCTGGAGCGAGTGTAGGCGAGGGCCACAAAGTTAATCCCTTCCGTTAGGCATATGGGCTACAATCGACGGTTACGCGCCCTGAACTTGTTTTCGCTTGAAACTCGGAGGCTGCGCGGTCAACTGATCGAGGTTTTCAAGCTCTTACGCGGGTTGGAAGTTGGATTTGAAACGGTTTAGGACTAGTGTGTGTGGGAATCACTTTACGTATAAGATCTGTGACACATGGAACAGGTTACCTTCGGAAGTTGTGAACAGTTCCTCTGTGGATCAGTTCAAGAAAAGGTTAGACCAAATCTTGCACACTATTTGAGTGTGTAGAAAATTTTCCCTGGCACCCGTCGCCATTGGTACCTCCTCGGTATGGGCCACAAGGCCTTTTGAGGTACTTCTTTTCCTTGTAACTCTCACTCTCTCTCTCTCTCTCTCTCTCTGCCGATGCTGAAGGGAGGAGGCTAGTTGACTTTACTGATGAGAACTTCCTCACTCAGTGGGTCAACGAGCCTACACGAGGCGAAAGCGTTCTAGACTTAGTATTCACGACCGAAGACAACCTCGTCACTGGCGTCACCGTTGACGAATCATTGGGCGGGAGTGATCACGGTCTTATTAGGTTCCGTGTGTGCGTCCCTCGGGTGAAGCGTAGTAACTCGAGAGGCAGTAAGCTCGATCTCCGGCGGGCGAACTTTGTTAGCCTCAGGGATAGCGTAGGAGAGATGGGGTTAAAGGTTGGCGGCGATGTTGAGGGAGTGTGGAGTGCATTCCGGGACAGTTTATGGTGCTGCAGTCTGCTGCCATACCCTCAAAACCGGTGACCCTTGCTTCAACGCAGCCTAAGTGGTTCAATCGTGACATCGCTTCGGCTATCCGAAATAGGAAAGTAGCGTATAGGAGGGCGAAGGCCAATCGTTCCCACGAGAACACTGAAACGTATGTCCGCCTGTGTAGGGAAGTGAAGGCGAAGGTTAGGCTAGCGAAACGTAACGAAGAACTACGGGTGGCAAGCCTCTGCAAGGGGAACCCTAAGGAATTCTTCAGTTATGTTAATAGTAGAAAGCCCATTAGAAGCGGCGTTCTGCGGACCTCCGACGCGGACATCGCTAATGTGCTTAACGAGTACTTTGCGGGAGTGTTCACCAGGGAGGATACCCGCGTCATCCCCGAGCCAGGCGTGAGGCACGAAGGTGCTGGCCTGGATAGTGTTAGATGTACCGCGACAGTCGTTGCCGATAGGATAGACAAACTGAGCGCGTTTAAGGCTCCTGGGCCAGACCAGTTTCTCCCCAGAGTGTTGCGAGAGTGCGCGACCAGGTGGCTCCCCACCTGGCTACAGTCTTCAACAAATCGTTGGAGATGGGCCAGGTGCCTGGTGACTGGAGGGAAGCCAACGTGACCCCTATCTTTAAGAAAGGGGATCACGAAAGTCCAGGGAACTATCGTCCCATTAGTCTCACTTCAGTTGTAGGTAAATTATTAGAAGGGATAATAGCTGATAGGATCGTTGACCATTTGATTCCTACAAGCTGCTTGGGGACTCCCAACATGGGTTTAGACGGCATAGGTCGTGTCTCACCAACTTGCTCGAGTTTTTCCACGTCATGTTGAGTGAGTACATAAGAGTAGGGCTATTGATATACTTTATCTCGACTTTCAGAAAGCCTTTGATAAGGTACCTCACCGCCGGCTAACGGCGAAAGTGCGCGCGCTGAGTATCGGTGGGGAAATAGGTAGGTGGATTGAAAACTGGCTGAGGAATAGGCGGCAGAGGGTGGTAATTAAAAGGGCTAGATCGGGTTGGGCGGCATCGTCAGTCGGTGGCATCGTCAGTCGGATCGCCAAATTCGCTGATGACACCAAGCTTGGGGCCAATGTTGGGACGCCCGAAGCGATCGAGGAACTGCGTGCGGACCTAGGTAGGATAGGAGAGTGGTCCGAGAAATGGCAAATGCCTTTTAACTTGGGTAAATGCAAAGTAATGCACATTGGCTACGCCAATCCCAAGTCGGACTACTCGATGTTGGGTAGTAATATCGAGGTGACTGATTTAGAAAAGGACTTGGGTGTGCTAATTAGCAGCGACCTTAAGTTTACGAAACAGTGTGTAGAGGTGGAAAAGAAAGCCCAGAAACTATTGGGTTATATCAGGAGGCAATTTCAGTTTCGGAACAAGGAGATTGTGCTCTCACTGTACAATTCCCTTGTTCGGCCGCACCTGGAGTATGCTGTGCAGTTCTGGTCGCCCACCCTCAGGAAAGATATTGAGAGGCTGGAGCGAGTGCAGGCGAGGGCCACAAAGTTAATCCCTTCCGTTAGGCATATGGGCTACAATCGACGGTTACGCGCCCTGAACTTGTTTTCGCTTGAAACTCGGAGGCTGCGCGGTCAACTGATCGAGGTTTTCAAGCTCTTACGCGGGTTCAACGATGTCGATTTTAGAAGTATGTTTAGTTTAAATGATAACCCAACTCGCAACAATGGTTGGAAGTTTGATTTGAAACGGTTTAGGACTAGTGTGTGTGGGAATTACTTTACGTATAAGATCTGTGACACATGGAACAGGTTACCTTCGGAAGTTGTGAACAGTTCCTCTGTGGATCAGTTCAAGAAAAGGTTAGACCAAATTTTGCACACTATTTGAGTGTGTAGAAAATTTTCCGTGGCACCCATTGCCATTGGTACCTCCTCGGTATGGCCGCAAGGCCTTTTGAGGTTCTTCTTTTCCTTGTAACTCCTTGTAACTCTCTCTCTCTGTGCTGTTTATGTTTTAACGTTCGCCCTCGCCCTAAAGGCTTGGAATCCTTAAATAATTTTATTTTAATAAACACAAACTCCGTTAAGTAAGTTATTTCGTCAATCCTTAAGGTTGTGTCAGTGAAAAGTCGGCTGGTAAAGCTGGACAGATATTCATTTACCTGTTATACTCTTAATATATCGGCCAAATAGACCCTTTAATAAATAAAACACTATACTGGGTTAGGTTATGTTTAGTTAATTAGATTAGTTTAAATATCGCCATACACAACTGAAAATGTGAACATATCAGGGTTCTGTAAGGTACCCAAATGTGTGTGTGTGTGTGCGCGCGCGTGTGATACACACACACACACACACACAATGTTCGCGACAATATAAATCATATATGGGAAGCCATTCATACTAATTTCGATTCGTTACCTGTAATAGGTAAGCTTTGTTTGTTTCAAGTACATTTAATATACGAGAGCGGACGCGCATATTCCATAATCATTCATTAGAAACTTGTCACACACACACACACACACACGCACACACACGTGTGTGTGTGTGTGTGTGTGTGTATATATATATAAAATTTAATAACCAGCGATAAATCGATATTTTATGACGTCACAGGACGGCAACTTGAAGAATTTTGAACTTTGAGAGTAGACGCAAGAGTAGATGTGAATTTTAAGAGCATAAAATCAGTAAACAAAAAGGATCTTCTCTCGGAAAAATCGTTAAAAAATTTCTCGGCCAAAACGCTAAAGTGAAAGTGGGGGGAAAGAACGTTAAAAAGAACGTTGAAAGAACGTTCAGAGAACGTTGAAAGAGCGTTCAGAGAACGTTACTGAAAGTATATAAAAGAATTTATAGTATATAGCGTATCAAAGGACCCTGATTCACGTACTTATACGGGCACTCTATACTTCAAACAAAATAGTAATTTAGAAGAAGGATTTTTATAATATATATATATATATATATATATATATATATATATATATATATATATATATAGCCTTACCAAAAGAAGTGGGGAATCTCCAGCACACCGACCTGAATAACTTCAAGAACCAGCTGGACAGATTCCTGTGCAAAGTCTCTGACCAGCTATGCGTGGCTGGCTACGAGAGCAGTAGGAGATCAGACAGCAATTCCCTCCTTCACCAAATCCCGCAAATGAGGCGGGATGCTGTAGAGGGGTCGACAGCAGGTCGATCCTGAACCGTCGTTCGAACTCACATAAAGTAATCTATATATATATATAATTTTAGGCACTGGAATTTATAAAATTAATATGGAATAAACTTAGATATATTTCTTAAGTTTTATTAAGATATCACAAGTGGAAATCATGTTATGAATGTTTCAAATTAATGTTTAACAGAAATAAAAGGTTTGCAAGCATGAGAAGTAATATATGAGCAGGTGCTGTCTGTCCTTTCATGGAGAAATCTGGAACTACGATGCGCATGCGCATTAGGTTTAAGCCTACATCATTGTAATGTCTGTAAGTTCAATTTCTATACATTTTAGCGGAAAAGGGGTTTAATATGACCTCCATTTTGGATAGTCACATTATGCGCACGTCTTTTCCATTGAAGAATGGATGCCTGGATATGCTGCTCTGAGATTTGCCGTCAATATTCTTCGATGCGTTGGTGGAGTGTCTGCAGCGTGTTGAACGGTGTTTGGCGGTTTGCATGCATAAACTTTTTTGTAACACACATCACACAAAATAGTTTAGAGCAGGGGTCTCAAACTCACTTCGGCTGCGGGCCACAATACAACATGTAGGCCTACCTGCCGGCCAAGATTGAAATTTAAATAGTAAGAATAATACAAAAAAAAAAATTAACAACTAGCTATTTAAGTGGAATTGCCAATTTTGCAAGGAACAACTGAAAAAGTAGCCTAGCCCCAAATCATGAAATTTTGCTTGATACATTGCAACTGTTTCCATGCAGCTCCCTGCTACAGAGTAATCCATAAAAATCCCTGGCTAATTGAATCTTATTGAATTTTAAACGTTTACAAAACAGTTTATCACATACACAACAGGAACTGTACTAAGGTAGTGTGTACCGCGTTTGCTGAAAGTTAAACAAGAGCAGTTGCAGTGTTCAAAATAAATAAATAAATAAGTAAATAAGTAAATAAATGCGTAACATGAAATATGTTCTAGAGAATTGACGCCCCCAATTCAAGAATAGCTGTTATGCGGAGTACAGTAATCGATTTCGTCTGGGCAGCACCGAAAACGTTCGAGGGCTGCGTGTTTGAGACCCCTGGTGTAGAGGGTTGAGGTTTGGCGAATGTGGAGGCCCTTCGTTACCTCTGATGAACTTAGAAACATTTTAAGAGAGGTTTTGCCGAGATGCAATTACAGGGTGTACGAAAATGGATATGAAATTACTATTGGGATATAGTCCTTCTTATTCTGAGATTAGTTAAATGCTGTATGTACGTGACAGCATTTATTTTTAACTCTTGAGGGTTGATGACACAGAGAGTCTACTCTCATCTTATATTACTGCAAAATTTCATTTTCCTTGACGCTAATTTTTTACTTTTTATAACATGACTCTCACTTGTGATTCTTAATAATAAAACTTTTGTGGAATAAACGTAAATGTTTTTATTACTCATAAATTTCGGCACACTGAAATAAATTGAAGCGGAATGGCACAGTTTTAAGTGGTGGACATTTATTTTGCGGCACCCGATATACATTAAGGTCAAGAAAATAAGTTGATCACATCCAAGAAGCTCATTTATCCACGACGTGGGAGTGTGCCCCAAGGGTCACTTGCGCTAGAGTAGAAACGGAGTAATCGGCCAATTAAACTCGACCTGATGCCAAGCCGGGAGTGAATCAGCGCCACATCGTCCGCAGTCCATCATCATAACCACTGAGAGCCCTATAATTTGATCATTACACAGAAAATAAAAAATGGCCAATCGCAACAGATTATGAGTCAAAGGGACACGTTTCTCGCTGTTCAAAATCTTTCGACTCCCTAATTTGCCTAAATAATTATTTACAGACTTTCTTCCTGACATGAGCCATATAGTCCTGGTTTTTCTTTGACTTTATTAAATGTTGAAAAGACTGATCATACGAGACATAACAGCCTTTATCGTTCATAAGACTGTTATAGTAAATGTCAGGTTGACCAACTGAGAACAGTTTAATTTTTTGATGGGTTTATCAATCTTTTGATGGGTTTATCACTCTTTTAAAGATCGACTTAGTCATCTTAGCTGTCAACTTATCTCCCTCGATTTTTTTTCAGGGGGGACCTTTACATTATGATGATGTTACAGTTATGCATAATTAAACTAACTTAGGTAAAATAATTAAATAAAGCATGTAATGCAAAATATGTATAATTTATTGTTATATCTACAGTATTACCAAGCAGTAACTCTCCTACCACAGTTTGGGAACAGTCTCCCCCTGCACCATTTTGGTAACACCCAATGGCTGTATTTTATACACCAGTATACGATTTCTAATTTGGTGTATGGATTTTAACATTATTTAAAAGGAGTTTACCTTCTGAAGCGCGCGCGCGCGCACGCACACACACACACACACACACACACACACACACACACACACATACGCCGTGTACGTAGAATTTGTTTTCTAAATTGCTTTCAACATATTTGAGCTGCAAGCATGAACTATTATATTGATAAAAAACTTTTTGTGTAGCCATCGCATACCCTAAATTCAGTTTATCAAAATGTCAATTTTAATTATACCACTTTTAAACGCCTTCAAGCATTTAATTGTTCATGAGGAGTGTCTGATTTTCAAAGTCTAAATTTAATTTCTGAAAAAAATTATTTTGAAATCTTTTAAAATGGCGATTAAAATCCATGTGTGAAAATAATAAGTTTAGAAACTATATATATATAATATATATATATCTTTAATACATATATATATAATATTTGAGTACATAAAAACATTAAAACTATGCTGAGCCAAATTAAAACATTAAAAGACACTAAATATAAATAGCAAAAAGTTCTGGCTAATTGAAAAGTATCAGTTTGACAATAAAAAGAAATTAAAAGTTAAAAACAGATTACCCTTATAGACTCAGACCTTGAGCAAACAAAGAGTGTGTGTGTGTGTGTGTGTGTGTGTGTGTGTGTGTGTGTGTGTGTGTGTGTGTAATTTAGTTAATTACTTAAGATGCGTTTAATCAGTCGTTTTTAATTGGTTTAATCGATAAGGGAGATAGTCATAGCTGAAACTTTATTTGGTTATTTTTTTAAAGTAATTTTAGAGGGAACACACACACACACACACACACACACTACCTTATAAAACCGCGACACTCATATTTAATGATTTTCACTAAAAGTTTGAAACTGCTAATGTCTCGATGGACTGTTTATGTATACTAACGATTGTCGCGGTTACATAAGTTAGCCGAGAACACACACACAATTCTGTAATTACATGTGAAGTATAAAACTTGAAGTGAAATAAATCGTACAAATATTTCTGTATTCCAAGTAAATAATAAAGAATGGAAAAGGTTTAAAATATTTACAAATATTATAGAGCATTAATTATACTTATTAAAAAAGAGAGAGAGAGATTAAAAAAGAGCTTTAACTTTTATGGCAATACTGATATAAAAAGATTGTAAACTTGTATTTCGAAGCCGACTCTACGATTACTGAAATAACGTCTACGAGAAGTTGGTTGGTTTATCCGTTTTACGACCTTCGTCCACCAGAGGGCACTCAGCCGGACAACCGAGAAAAATGAGTCCTCTTTTAAGGGGCAACTGGGTCAACCCAAACGCGTTACGTGCAGCGAGCTCGTCAGTGTACTCCATTTCTTAGATAATAATACAGTTATCTCAATGGCCCTCGATCGTCTGGCCTGAGCTCTGCCAATTTCTGGCTCTCCTAACTGATTATTATTATTTTCCAAGAAAGAGAAACGTGATAAACTCCAAACTTATATATATATTTTACTATTTTCTTGATATAATTTCAAATATTATACAAAAATTTAATATGTAATGAAAATTAAATAATGCGTACATTAATTAATATTTAATAATTGTATTGGTACCCCAATTACTTTGTATTTGAAGGGTAACTAATTTAGTTTATATTTTGTCGAAAAAATAAAATTTTAAAGGCCCCAAAAATTAATAACACTGGCCAACAAAATGAAACTTTTTTTTCTCATCACAAACCTGATCACACTTTTCTTAATGCATTTTTCGCGCTGATTCCGAATCTGGTTTTATTGTTTTCTAGCACGTAGAGTTATATAGATACACTGGTTTGGATATTTTTAAGTTTTTGATATTGCTATAAGAAAATTTATGGATGTATAGATCACACTTAGGAATGCTAAACAACAAATACATTATATACTTTATTCAATGTACTTATAAATAAAGAATATATACATTATTTTATTAAAAGCGCTGTGAGTGTGATTTCCTTTTGTAAATTTGGCCTGGATTGTCACGATACAGCATCCAACAATGGTCCGCCATCATGCTTTCATTCCAATATCCTTGGTAGCGCTTCTCCATCATCTGAATATCTTGATGGAAGCGCTCTCCTTGCTCGTCACTCACTGCACCAAGGTTTTCAGGAAAGAAATCTAAGTGGGAATGCAGGAAGTGAATTTTTAACGACATTCGACACTCCATTTCTTTGAAGGCATCAAGGAGGTTCTTGACTCCATCCTTATACGCAGGTGACTTGTTGCTTCCAAGAAAGTTTTGACATATCCATTTGAACGCCAGCCAAGCCTTCAATTCCAGCGGACTTAGGACTTTTTCAAATTCAGTGTCATTCAAAACCTCCCTTATTTGTGGCCCAACAAAAATTCCTTCCTTCAATTTTGCTGCAGTAACCTTCGGAAATTTCCTTGAAAGGATTGGAACCCTTCAGAATTGACTTTACCCATTGCTTTAACAAAATTCTTCATTAAACCAAGTTTAATGTGAAGAGGTGGCAGATAGATCTTTTGGGGATCCACTAAAGGGACAGACTGGACATTGCTTATCCCTGGGACATTAGCCCTGTTCAAAAATCAACGTTTTCTTATTTTCATAGGTTTCTGTACTTTTTCCCATGCTTTTTGACCTGAAAAGGCCGAAAATCACAACTATTTTGACCTAGGTTGTTGGGAAGCATTGCCGCATGGAGCTTTAAGTTTTCTGCCTTGAAATCGGCCAAAAGCACCAGTTCCGGGGTCCCTTGAATCATGTTTTGCACTATAACTTTTTATCTAAACAAGATAGAGCAACAAAATAGGCACCAAATTAAAGTGTTTTTAATCCTCTTTCTAACTTATACAATTATGATAGTCTTGGAACAAGAAATGGCACATTGGTACATACAAAGATTTCAGAAATATCACAAAATTCGTTTTCCACACTCAAGGCAGACAAGGCGCCCTATTCATGACACAAATTTGAGATTAACATTTTGTCACAAGTCTAATCGATCAAGAAGTGAAAGCATTACATGATGATTAATTGCATAATGACATTTACACAGTCAGTTGTTGAGAGTTTGTTTCTTGAAGCTGTCAAAGCGGCGTCTGTTGAACTCCACAGCTTGAAGGAGATAGTCCCTTTGCTTGGCATCTGTTGTTATGACATTTGCAAAGTCGCTCATCATCTTGACACCGCGTTCAGCAATGGCATTCACCGCTTTCAGATTCTTAACATAGTCCAACGCTTTTCTGTAGTCCTCATTCTGTGGCCAAGACGTGGCAGGTTCCAGAAGCCACTCGGATCCAATGTTCAGTGTGTCCAGCAGGAAATGTGATTCTGGGCCAATGAGATCAACCAGGGTGGTCTTAGCTGTGACTCTCTGGAATAGAGGCTTTCCTGCTTTCCTGTTCTGAAGCTGTCTGGCTTCTCAGTGGCATGTAACTGGGCAGCAATGTCGTGCTTCAATGTGTCACTCAATCTACTGCTGAACAGGGCAAATGGCACGACTTCCTGCGTCAGGTACCATTTGTGGTTTTCCATCTTATTAAGTACTGCATCAGCAAGCTCTGGGTCAGTTTTCTTGTACTTCAACATGTCCTGGATTAGACTTAGATCATTCACGGGAGCATCTGCAGCAGACATTGACATCATCCATACAGGAGTGTAGAACAGCGCAAGGAAGGTGTTGAGTCTTTCCAGCTTTGATACAGTGTCTTCGTCGTACTCAAGTTGATCTGCAAACATCAGCATTTTCATGGAGTACAGGTTTCTGGCCATCCATCTGGCCTGATGAATGGCGCCTGGTCGACTCCAGTGAATACCTCGAGGAGGCGTTCCTCCAAGAACAATGACTGTCAGTTCAGCCATTTCCCTGTAGTCGGCTCTTGGAAGCCTTTCTGCTGTTAGAATGTCTTGGAGTATTTCTTCACTGTTCTTCTTCTTTTCCTTCAGCCATTTGCTGTTGATAGCCAGCATCTTTGGGTTTTCCTTGGACAAGTCCGTCCAAACATCCTTCAGATGCTCAAACCAGGGATTATCTGGCCCCTTCACCTTCCCAAACAGCTTCTCCCAAACTGCTCCTACTAGGATTTCTAGGATGTGATGTCGACAGGCCAGATAAAACACCTTTTTGTTCAGCATTTTCTCTAGCAGTTTGGCAGCTCCTCTGTGAACTCCACTGTTACTGGATGTAGTGTCAAAAACAAGGGCAGTAACATTATCCGTAAGTTCCCATGTCTCCAGTAAATCCATTGAAGCCTCAGCCTGAGCTGTGCCAGAAGAATTGTCGATGACAGGTACTCCCAATAACTTTCCTTCAGTGTATGAAGGTGGACCAGACACTAGCACAGCTAAAGTCTCTGAGGTACTTCCAGGTTCACTGCCCAAGACATCTTTGAGCAACTTTCCATCCCACTGTAAGGCAGCGTACTGTGGGGGGTTTTCACAAAACTTGGACATGTGACTCTGGCTGATATTATACCTGGACAGCATTCTGTTGCAACGTGTTGAGGTTGAGATGACGAAATTATCCAGATCAGCCCCTCCAGCTTTCAAGGTGGCAGAAACCATGGCAGTAACTTGATTGTCTGATAAACCAAGACGATCAGCTGTATTGCAGATGACATCACATTCCATGACCTTCCTTGGAAACGTCAAAGTCACACTAGTCACAGTGTCTTGATGGTGAGAACATCCAGGACGAGGCTGATGGTAATCCATGTCCTCTGTGTTAGCGTCGTTGTCAGTTGAGTCACCCCAGGTAATGTCATCCACATGAACAACTGCCTCTTGTTCTGCTGCAGCTGTAAAATAGTACAACATGTTAAGACAGTAATTGTTAAGTACATGCTAAATATCGCAATGGAGTAAAACTTAAAACTTTTTGTAACGTTCAAAGTAATTAGTTTTACCTTGTTCTTGTCTATGCTGCAGTCTTTCATTCCTCGCTGCTTGCTGCAGGGATTTTGTCTCAAAAATCTTGTCATGACCAGACATATGACCTTTCCTCTCAGTCTTTTGGTCTTCGTAGAACCTGATATCCTCATCTTTCTTCTCTCTGGATAACAGTCTGTTGTTCTGTATTTCCTGGATTGCATCTGGAGCTCCTATATCGAACAGGCTGTCTAATTCCAGCATAAATGCTCCTCTTTTTCCTCCAGGGTTACTTGCTCTTCCTTTGCTTTTCACCAGAGCACGATGTTTCTCATGTAGTTTCATGAAGAGCTTCATTGCGTTGTAGTTGGTCATTGTCTTGATCCTAGCCATCTGCCAGAATGGGATGATAGATTCAACTGTTTCATATGCAAGGTCTTGAACCATGGGCCTCCCTGCATTTTCCGGTAAATTCTGAAGATTAAGGAAATACTGGAACGCCTGTCTGTTGGTGGGAAGCTGGGAACCACTGATAAAAACTGAAGGGTATCCAACCAGGAAAGTTTCAGTGAGAGATCTGGTAGATGGCCCAGTTGACACCTGCCTGTGGACAGTACGTGGAGGTTCTGAGATATCAACTGTGCGCCCACGGAGCTCCCTCAGCTCCTTGCTTAATGCCATTGTGAAGTTGTGACTTGTAGATGGTTTTCTAGATTCTGATTGAGTTTCTGTTGTTTCCTGAAAAATGATAGATAATTATTATTATTATTAATTATTATTTATTTATTATTATTATTATTATTATTATTATTATTTATTAATTTTATGCTCTTTCATTTGATACCTAATTTGTTGCTCTATCTTGTTTAGATCAAAAGTTAAAGTGCAAAACATAATTCAAGGACCCCGGAATTGGCGCTTTGGCCGATTTCAAGGCAGAAAATTTAAAGCTCCATGCGGCAATGCTTCCCAACATCCTAGGTCAAAATAGTTGTGAGTTTCGGCTTTTTCAGGTCAAAAAGCATGGGAAAATGTACAGAAACCTATGAAAATAAGAAAAAGTTGATTTTTGAACAGGCCTACAGTGGGACATATGTAAACCTAAGTGGCCAGTCACTTTTGGTGTAATGTTCTATAGTGGCGCGACTGTCCCACAGGCAAAGGAAACAACAAAATTTTGTGAATCCTGACTGCATACCCATAAGCATTCCTATAACTTTTAGATCTCCACAAACATTCCATTGATGACTGTCGTATTTGATTGCCTTCAGTAGTATATCCATATTGTCATATGTCTCTCTTAGATGGACGGAATGGGCAATGGGGATGGATGGCATTATATTACCATTATGCAAAAGAACTGCTTTCAGGGGTCATTCTTACATTGTCGAGGCATGTTGACTGACCTGAGCAAACTATAATTCAAAAAAATGTACACTAACTTGACACAACAAGTTCTTGGACTGGACTGATCTTTTGACACACAAAGCACGGCGTTGTTGCCTGAATCACAATGCTGCTAGACGTAAAAGCTCACACCTGAAATATAAGATGTATAATTAAGATAATTGAAATCAATAAGATGAATAAACTAAAAAAACACAATAAAATAAACACAATCAAATGTTGAAATATTAGTATTTTGCCTATTTAAAATGGTTAAATCTGTGTAGTTATATGTATGCCTTCATCTTGAAAACTACATGCTAGAAAATATCTGAATGCAGTTTTGGAATCAGCGTGAAAAATGCTATCCAGCCACCACAAATTTTACTCTGATGAAAAATCTTTGTTGACCAGTGATAATTGGTAATTTCTTTTTCATTTTATATTTTGTTCTTATAGGCGAAAAAATTCATTTTATAAACAAAAAACAAAACTAATAATAAGTGTATACAATTAACAATAAGAAGTAAATTAAAAACGAAAATTTCCAGTGATAATAAACCACTTACGGAAGCTTCATTTGTACGATGACCCTTTATATAGTTGGCAATGATGCTGTTTGCTACTTGTACCTTGAATGAGTGTTAGGTGGAACTATACCTTAAACTGAAATCTCTCCTCTCTCTATAATTCAATGTATTGTAATTTGCTTCCGGCAATTTGAATTATATATATATATATATATATATATATATATATATCTATATATATATATATATATATATATATATATATATATATATATATTATAACCTAAAGTGTCTATTAGGTGTAATTTAGAGGCAATAGTCTTTTCAGAAATATATGTTTTAAACCCATAAATCACTTTTAAAAGTTGTTTTCTACTACTTTCACTGTTTTCTAGGCAATAAATGTCACAATTTATATTACTTTTATCTCTTTCCCTGTTGGCAACACTGATAACTTCACGGTGTGTTTGTAAATTTTCGCTTTTCTGATTTGAAATGGGCATAAACTAAATACAATCTACGGAAAACGCAAGTACGAATTCAAATATCTAAAAGAAAATTATACAATGTGTTGTGTGTGTGTGTGTGTGTGTGGTGTGTGGTGTGTGCACGAACAATATGAACAACCATAAAAATCACGCATCTGATGAACTGTTTTGAAGGGAAAAAACTGTAACGGAAATGGTAACCAAATGGTTGACCAGCAATAAACTCTTCCTAAATACCAGTAAAACAAATTTCATGATTTTTACTAACAAAAGAAATGTATATCTTGATGACCTTAATGTTAATGAAATCGCTATAAAGTAATGTACTGTAACAAAATTTCTTGGTATAATGCTAGATAAGAATTTGCAATGGAGTGATCATGTAAATTATATCGCGAAAAAGATTTCAAGGAGCGTTACTATAATGTTTAAACTTAGAAATGTAGTCCTTAAACAAGTTTTATTGACTCTATCATACACTTGTTCTTCCTTATATAACATACTGCACCCTTGTTTGGGGAGACTCCGCTAACAACGCATTAAATGGTATCTTTGTCATCCAAAAACGAGTGCTAAACCTATTAAAGCTCAACGATATAACCAAATTGGCACATTTTATTTTTATTTACGTGTAAGAACAAAATCATTACTTTGCAATGGGTAAATAGATATTTTGTAACTCATCAAGAAATCCACTCGTGTCAGACCAGAAATAGATCAAAGCTTGTTATACCTCAATTTAGATTGTCTTCATCTCAAAAACTACCCATTTTCATTGGATTGAAACTATGGAATGACTTACATGCCGATATAAAAAATATTATGAATGTAAATTTGTTTAGAACCAAGTTGAAATCCCGATTAATAATGGCATACTAACAAAAATCTGCGATTAATGTCCATTAATATTGTTTACTAATTATTAATTTCTCGTGTGTAATCTAGTATTAAAAACACATTTCTTGGGATTGTTCAGTTCTTATCTCTCGTGTATAATATTGGTTTCTTTGTATGGTATTGATATAGTGCCTTCAATGGTGACCTTGTATTTGTCATGTCAGTACTGATAATTTAAGATTAATACACGTTTTAACTATTAATAATACTTATTTACTTATTTATTTATTTATTATTATTAATTAATAACAACTAGATGTTTATTTTTAATAAGAGCCCAGTAAAGCCTGAAGCTTAAGGGCCAAATTAAATAAAATAAATAGTCGAGCTTCACAATTATTCATGTCATTGTAAATTGAAAAAATGTATTTATTTTATTATTAATAAAGGTTATTCAATTCAATTAAAAAAAGACAATTATGAGTAAACCTTTTGGCGAATCTTGTTTGGCTGTAAATTTTAGAACATAATATGTATACTGAATGATAAATGGAATGTGTATTTCTATGCATAGAGAGAGAGAGAGAGAGAGAGAGAGAGAGAGAGAGAGAGAGAATTTATACATATTCATCTCAACCAACCACTGAAACAAATCTGTAAAAATTTATCGTTCATGAAATGTCGATACGAGATATTAAATTTCACCCTTCGTGTGTGGTGTGTGTGTGTGTGAAGGGGGGAGAGGTGACAGAGTTCGATTATATTCAAATAACAAAAGAATAATTGCTAAAGGTCGTGCAATTGAAGTATGCTTCATCCACCGCCATCTTGTTTTCCTCTCATTGAAAATTGTATTTAATTTAAACGCATTAAAATAATTTTTAATTTGAACTGAAATGAATTTTCAGTTTGTAATTTGATTAAATTCGATTGATTTTTAGTGAACGTTCATTAAGAATTCAATCACCGTTTTCTGTATGATGATCTGTAATGATTTCTGGTAATGTTTCACTTCTGTGTTTTGGATTGTATATTTCCCATTAAACTATGTCCGCATCGGGACAGAACGATATTCTGCGTAAATGAATAATTTAACACTAGAGATTATTCGGGAATTGTTTGAAGTCTCTCTCTCTCTCTCTCTCTCTCTCTCTCTCTCATATATATATATATATATATGGGATGACTTTCACGATTAAACACGTGAAATTAATGAATGATTCAAACCACATGGAAAATTAAGGAAACATTAAAAAATAACTATAATGGGCTTTCTGAGCAGTTTCTTAGTATCAATCCGTCACTACAATATCTGTACGGTTTAGTAAAAACACACAAAGTTAACAATCCCATGAGGCCTATTGTTAGCTCAGTAGGCTCCGTAACCTATAAGCTATCTAAATGGTTAGTTAGTTTATTAACGCCGTTAGTTGACTCTATTTCCAAGTCACATATTGTAAATAGCATGGATCTTATTGACAACTGAAGTTTCCTAATGACCCTAATTTTAAACTGGTAAGTTTTGATATATGCTCGTTATTCACAAAGTCCCTATTGATGACCTACTTGATAAGATCTCTGAATATTCTTTCCCTGTTCAACACAACACTCTATTGAGTTAAGCTTTGCGTCAAAGTTTATAAATTTCATTTTGAAAATAAGTTTATGCTATGTCGTTTGGATTGGCGATGGGAAGTCCCCTCTCACCGGTATTAGCTGTAATTTATATATGGAATTTTTTTTAAAGTAGAATTTTGCCTACTATTGTTAATTTAACCTTGTTTGGTACCGGGTATATAGATGATATTTTATGTCTTTGGCCTAACAGTTTGGATGTTGACTTATTTCTTGGTAGGCTCAACAATTTAGTCCCATCTATTAAGTTCACTGTTAAAAAAGAAAATGATGGATGCTTATCTTTTCTGGATCTAAAAATTCGGAGATGCTCTAATCAGTTCAAAATTGAAGTTTATCGTAAGCCTACTAAAATAACTCTTATGTGCATTTTTATTCTGACCCTCATCCCTTGATAAAATCTTTTGTTTTCTCTGCTATTTTCTTAGAGCATTGAGAGTTGTCAGTCCTGAATTTTTAGATTCCAAGTCATGCAATATCATGAATATTGGTACTAAATTATGTTATCCTATTTCATTTCTAGATAACTGCCTTAGGAAAGTTAAGAATACTGTAGGTATTATAATAGTGTAACTGTAAAGGAATTTGAGCATAAAAATATCCTTAACGTACCAAATCCTTAGCCTATCCTCAGCCTAACAAATGCGCCTCGGTTGTGTAGTGGTTAGCGTCGCTGACTACGAATCCATCGGCCCTGGGTTCGAGACTCGGTGACGGCAGCCGCGCGCAGCAAAACCCAGCTGTTCATCTTTCCACACAATAAAGAAAGTGGTTGGTAGATAAATGGGTACCCTGGTGGCCTATTGGTTAAGACAGTGCTGTCCAACTTCTATAAAGCGTGGCCAAGATGTTGCCTATAATCATACACTGTTGGTTAATACGACTTAGGAACCCGCTGAATGTTGTTCTTCCTACTAGAAATGACAAAATAGGGAAGAAAATTCAGAAGTGAAATTTGGCAAACGTCCATCCGCGGGCCGCAAGTTGAACAGCGGGGTTAAGACACTGGGCTCTTTAAGCATAATAATACTGCTAAATCACGCGGTTACTATTAAATAATGCGGTTGGCTGTGTGTATTCGATCGGATGTACACAATGTAACTCACTATATATAGGCCAAACGGGAAAAACGCGTTAGATATTAGGGTAAAACAGCATAAATATGCATGTAGAACAGTAAATAATTCTAATGCATTGTTTAACCATATGTATAGATGTAATCATAGTATCAAGTGGGATAGTTCTAAAGCGCTCGTTAAAAACAGATATAATTGAAAGGAATATTCTAGACTGCATTTATCCATATTAAAAATAATTTCAATAACAGTGCAGGAATGTATAAAATTGACAATATCTTGTTAAAATACTTTTGGCCCTAAATCAACACTTGTTAATCATGTGCTAATCTTTTTTTCTCTGTCCCGTTGTACATATGTATATACAATATTTTCGTCTCTCGTCTTCTCCCTTCATTCCCTGACGAGCTGTATTTCTGAATACACGAAAGACCTTGGAATCACTTTTCTTTTTCCTTGTGAGTTTGCATCATATATATATATATATATATATATATATATATTATATATATATATATATATATATATATATTAGGGTGGTCCAAATCCATAGGGGGAATTTCAAAATTGTCTTAGATAGTCTCCACAAGTGTGGTTTTTGTCCATTTAGTGTCCACATGGTCTGTGCAAAATTGCAGCGTGATTGGTGAATATTTAGAGGTCGCCCCACTCTGAATATATATATTATATAATGTACTTTTTCTTCCGTAGGTCCGATGGCTCAAACTCGATCAATTCCAAAGTTTGGCTTCTAGGGATGGCAACTGGAACTTTATCCACGTCAAGGCTCCCTACATGCCTTGACGCCCTCCTCTTGGGGCAATACCACCACATCAATCAAAAGCAAACCACCTCCGACAGTCTGAACCAGGCATGCCAGAGGGTGATTGAAGTCTGGACCCGAGCGCGGATCCCAACTCAACGGATCGACTCCTGTGTCCGTAAGCTTTCAAAGCTTTTAGACCGCTACAAAACACTCAAGAAGCACAGGACCAGGCAACGTGCCAGCGATAGAATGAATGAAGACATCTTCAAAGCGGACATCCAGGAACTGTTTGACATCGCAACCAGTGATGCCATGAGCACAATCGTCAACGTTGAGGACCGAAATTTCCTGTCCATGCAGCGCAAGGACGTCAATTCTTGCAGCATGGCTGGCATTGATAAGGAAACGACTACACAAGAGGACAGAAAGCGATCCAGAATGGAGAAGGAAGCCAAGAGGAAGGCAAGGCATGAATCAACACAGAAAGATTTGGAAGAAGCAGAGTGTCATCAATTGATCTTTCCTCTTCTTCTTCTTCTTCCCTTTTTTCGCAAGACGACGACGACTATAGACCATCGGTTCCGATTCCTTCTTCGTCTGAAGCTCCGGCACCAAAGCGTCCCAAGAACAAGGTTACGAACATTTTCCAATCTCCAGAAGTCATTGGAGCAATGGATCGCACCAATTTTTCTGACCGGAATGCTGTTTTCGTAACTGGAGCTGTATTACAGGGCCGCGGGGCATGATCTGTCTGGGATGACGTGCTCTCGGAGCTCTATTCATCGCTACAGAGAAAGTGGGCGAGAACAGGCAGCTCGAGAAGACCTAGAATCATTCTCTCTAGAAGACCCTGTCCTTCTCCATTGGGACGGAAAGCTTCTCCCGGCATTGAAGGGAAGACGAATGTGCATCGGATAGCAATCCTTATAACATTCAATGGACAGGAGAAGCTGCTTGGTGTCCCAAAGATGAAACAAGGAACTGGAGAAGCACAGGCCCAGGCATGCCTTCAAACTATGAAATTATGGAACGTGGAACAGCATGTGAGAGGTCTCGTCTTCGATACCACTGCGTCAAACACGGGTTTACATCGCGGAGCCTGTGTCAGGATTGAAGAAGCATGGGTCACGAGCTAGTTTGGATCGGTTGTCGACATCATATACTTGAAGTCGTACTTGCTGATGTCTTTGCCTCAATATTTGGCTCAACAGGAAGTCCTGAAACAGGCCTTTTTAAGCGATTTCAAAAGGAATGGCCATCTCTCTCCCACGAAGCATTTGTCTCAGCATCGGACAGCTTGTTCGAGAACCCTCAACTCCAAGAGATGAGAAAAGAGATGCTCACTTACTTACCTAACGCTCTTCAGGCAAGCCAACCTCGTGACGACTACAAGGAGTTCCTTGAACTATCTTTGCTCTTCCTGGAGGGAAAGACTGGTGGTCAACTCTTTATCCGAGCTCCGGGTCCCATGCACCACGCGAGATGGATGGCGAAGGCGATTTATGCGGTCAAAATCTACCTCTTTCACTATCAATTCAAGCTCACAGCACGCGAAGAACGAAACGTGACTCAGCTGGCTTTATTTGTCAGTCGTCTGATTTACGTCAAGTACTGGCATGAAGCGCCAATGGGGACACAAGCTCCTCTCAATGATCTCAAAATGCTGCATCTTCTGGAAAAATATCCACACGGAGGAGCTGCACAAGCGGCGCGAAGACAGCTCTAAGACGCCACCTGTGGTACTTGTCGGAGCATCTGATTGGACTGGCCTTCTTCGATAAGGATCGATCCTGATACCAAAAGGAGAATGGTTCAACACCTCCAACATCCCCAAAAGAATGGCTGCCCCCGACGAATCGACATGGCGGAAGCTGGTGTTGAAAATGATGTGGCATCCTTCGTCACGAAAAGGACATTGACCCTCTTTGATGCCTTGAAAGTTGGAGGTAAGGAGGAAGCGCGCCAGTTACTTCAAAAAGATCCACGGGAATGGCCAAATGACAAGAACTACAGGGAACTTAGAGATCGCGCCTTAAAGATGAAAGTCGTCAATGATGCTGCGAGCGAGGTATTGCTCTCGCACAACGCTACAATGACACTTTGACACGAAACGAGGACCAGAAGCAGTACCTCCTACAACTCGTAGCCGCCTACCGAAAACAGATACCAATACCATCCAAGGCGACTCTGATGCAGAAGAAATAATGAAGATACACCCATTATCATGTCCTATTGTCTTACTGTTTTCTTTCATATTCTTTGAGAACCAAAAAAAAATTTAGTTATTCAGTTGTCTATATATTTTCCCAAATTTTCAAAAGGGGGCAAGTGGGGCGACCCTAAATATTAACCGAATAACGTGAAACTTTGCACAAATACTGTCCACACCAAGAGGCATAAAACCAACCTTGTGGAGAGAACTTAGTCGATGCTTTAACTTTTTGGACCACCCTAATATATATATATATATGTTAAACACAGACCGTGCATGGAACAAGGAACTCTTCTGGGAAAATTAAATCCACTGTAGTCCGAATAAGTAATGGTAAATGACAAATACCATAGTTTTTTTCCTTTTTCATGATTTTAGCCCGACGTGGGCAACGGGTCTCTCGCAAAGAGATCCCATAAATATAGCTTCCCTCACCAGCTATCTGCAAAGCAGACAGGATCCAGCTTTGGGACGTGGATCTAGGGTTTAAAGCAAGCCTAGATCCCTACACTCAGAACCTCTATATAAGTAAAAGACTCGTTGCATTCACGTCGTGTTGAATAAATCAAAGAAAAAGGGGGTAACTATTGTATTTTAGCCAAAAAAACCAAAACTTAAACCTCAACCGGGACATTGAGCGTCCACTTTTCAAGGCACGAAACACGTCCGTTTAGTATACACAAACTCAGAATGGTTCCCTGAGAAACATTATATGTTAAACACAGACCGTGCATGGAACAAGGAACTCTTCTGGGAAAATTAAAATCCACTATAGTCCGAATAAGTAATGGTAAATGACAAATACCATAGTTTTTTTCCTTTTTCATGATTTTAGCCCGACGTGGGCAACGGGTCTCTCGCAAAGAGATCCCATAAATATAGCTTCCCTCACCAGCTATCTGCAAAGCAGACAGGATCCAGCTTTGGGACGTGGATCTAGGGTTTAAAGCAAGCCTAGATCCCTACACTCAGAACCTCTATATAAGTAAAAGACTCGTTGCATTCACGTCGTGTTGAATAAATCAAAGAAAAAGGGGGTAACTATTGTATTTTTAGCCAAAAAAACCAAAACTTAAACCTCAACCGGGACATTGAGCGTCCACTTTTCAAGGCACGAAACACGTCCGTTAGTAGGGATCTAGGCTTGCTTTAAACCCTAGATCCACGTCCCAAAGCTGGATCCTGTCTGCTTTGCAGATAGCTGGTGAGGGAAGCTATATTTATGGGATCTCTTTGCGAGAGACCCATTGCCCACGTCGGGCTAAAATCATGAAAAAGGAAAAAACTATGGTATTTGTCATTTACCATTACTTATTCGGACTATAGTGGATTTAATTTTCCCAAGAGTTCCTTGTTCCATGCACGGTCTGTGTTTAACATATAATGTTCTCAGGGAACCATTCTGAGTTTGTGTATACTAAACGGACGTGTTTCGTGCCTTGAAAAGTGGACGCTCAATGTCCCGGTTGAGGTTTAAGTTTTGGTTTTTTTGGCTAAAAATACAATAGTTACCCTCTTTTTCTTTGATTTATTCAACACGACGTGAATGCAACGAGTCTTTTACTTATATAGAGGTTCTGAGTGTAGGGATATCTAGGCTTGCTTTAAACCCTAGATCCACGTCCCAAAGCTGGATCCTGTCTGCTTTGCAGATAGCTGGTGAGGGAAGCTATATTTATGGGATGTCTTTGCGAGAGACCCGTTGCCCACGTCGGGCTAAAATCATGAAAAAGGAAAAAAACTATGGTATTTGTCATTTACCATTACTTATTCGGACTATAGTGGATGTTTAATTTTCCCAGAAGAGTTCCTTGTTCCATGCACGGTCTGTGTTTAACATATAATGTTCTCAGGGAACCATTCTGAGTTTGTGTATACTAAACGGACGTGTTTCGTGCCTTGAAAAGTGGACGCTCAATGTCCCGGTTGAGGTTTAAGTTTTGGTTTTTTTGGCTAAAAATACAATAGTTACCCCCTTTTTCTTTGATTTATTCAACACGACGTGAATGCAACGAGTCTTTACTTATATAGAGGTTCTGAGTGTAGGGTCTAGGCTTGCTTTAAACCCTAGATCCACGTCCCAAAGCTGGATCCTGTCTGCTTTGCAGATAGCTGGTGAGGGAAGCTATATTTATGGGATCTCTTTGCGAGAGACCCGTTGCCCACGTCGGGCTAAAATCATGAAAAAGGAAAAAAAACTATGGTATTTGTCATTTACCATTACTTATTCGGACTATAGTGGATTTAATTTTCCCAGAAGAGTTCCTTGTTCCATGCACGGTCTGTGTTTAACATATAATGTTCTCAGGGAACCATTCTGAGTTTGTGTATATATATATATATATTGGGTGATTTTTTAAACATCTGACACTTTAAAAGGTTTATTTTTCTTATTAACTGAAATCAAAACATGAAATATTTACTGTACGTTCTTTACACATGGGGAATTAGTACCCCTAGTGCAAAACATTCTCTCTTTGATGTTCTCTCAACTCATTAACTGTTTGCACACGAACAACAAAATTTTTCAGTACTCTGTCCAGAGTATCTGTTGAAATCTGAGAAATTTCTTGTTCATTTAATGCTTTCAGTTCTTCTGTTGTGTGTGGATACTGTTTAAATACTCTATCTTTTAAATAACGTAACAGATAAAAATTATAGGGGTTTAGAATTTAGTGGTGTACTGATTAATCGGCATTGGCACCGAGAGAATCGGCCAGTTTGGGGGAATCGGCATCGGCCAAATTTAGCCGATTCTTTGAAATTTTTACATTTTTATTACAAAGCAAAATCTATATTTGTAGAGAATTGAACAGACAAAAAACATTAAAAAAAACCTTCCATGAACAGACAAAAAACACTATTTTGAAAATACCTTCAACAAAAGGCAAAATAATTACTTTAAATATTGGTATTCAATTTATGAAACCAAAATAAAATTATTTTTTCATTTTACTGAATAATAAAACTTTTCAACATCATTTTAGCTACAGTGTACGAGTATAACAATTCTGGTTCTTTGTAATGTGGAGTGAGCTAAGGAAAAGCATTTAAACAAATTTGAAATATAAAAATATGAAACGTAAGTTGTGTTATTTTCGTTAGTTTTAACGAAAATACTACTTACCAATTGTCGAGGGCATACAGTTGACCTAACCGGGCCTTCAATGGCGGACATCGGAATAACATTGAAGGCCCGGTTAGTATTTGAAAACCTCTATATTGAAAATTCAAATTAAAATGTGTTCAAAATGTGTATTTGAAGTGTGTTTCTCACTTATTTGAACAGACCTGTCGATGTATGTATGTTTTAGCAGATTTAATAAGTTAAATAAAGGTTTCCAATTTTATTGTGATGTTTGTTATTTCTATGAATTCATGACAAAAGTCATTTTAGCCATTTCACGAAATGACCAAGGTGGAATTTCAGCCATTTCGCGTAATGGTTGAAGATTTCAGTCATTTCGCGAAATGACCATGTGAAACAGCCATTTCGCGAAATGACCAAGTGAAACAGCCATTTCCCGAAATGACCAAATGAAACAGCCATTTCGCGAAATGACTAAAAGTTTCAGCTATTACGCGAAATGGCTGGTTACACACTTTGACTGTAATAATATATATATATATATATGTGTGTGTGTATATATATATTGACGAAAGCGGTTGAGCACCATTGTGTGTTTTCTTTTTCCTTCGTAGTTATTTTCATCATATACATACATACATACATACATACATACATATATATATATATATATATATATATATATATATATATATATATATATATATACATACACATATACACTATATACAGGGTGTTTATAAAGTCCCTATCTATTTCAGTGAAAACGTAGCAACAAGGGTAAAATTCAATAACAATACATATAATAGAAGGCATACATTCATTAAATGTATGCCTTCTATTATATTGTTATTGAATTTTACCCTTTTTGCTATGTTTTCACTGAAATAGGGACTTTATAAACACCCTGTATATGCGCCTCGGTGGTGTAGTGGTTAGCGTCGCTGGCTATGAATCCATCGGCCCCGGGATCGAGACCCCGTGATGGCAGCCGGCGCGCAGCAAAACCCAGCTGTTCATCCTTCCACACAGTAAAGAAAGTGGTTGGTAGATAAATGGGTACCCTTGGTGTCCTAGTAGCTAAGACGTGGGCTGCTGGTGGGGCGTGGTTCGGATTCCACGTTAAACTGTAGGTCTTAGGTGGAGTGAAAAGTTTGACCTTCGTCAGAATGAGCAATTCGGGCGGAAGCAAACCAAAGGTAATGAAAAAAAATGTCCTAGCGACTAGCTAAGAAATTCCCTTGGCCATATGAAAATAAATTGAATAACTTCAGATTACTAAATACATGATGGAAGGCCTCCTTGACCATGGCCGACTTTAAGAACTAAATCTTCAAAGTCACATTCAGAGGCAAATGCAACGCTCTTCGGCCTTCGGCTCAGTTGTGAATTTTTCCCCACTCTCTCCCTTTCTGCGTCCGCGTTTGTAATTTCCTGGAGAATGCGTCCATCCAGTTTTTCTTTATGCATTTCATTACGAGCAAAGTGTTACTGGTAACGAATCATAAGTTCTCCATTTTAAAATTTATATTAACTATACATGTGCAAGGTGCGCGGATCGTAATGAAACGCGTGATGTCACTTAGTCAAGATAAACAATTTTTCTCTTTCTCAAAGTATTTTCTTGTTAAAATCTATACTAATTTATTAATAAGTTCCAAATTTTGAATTCCAACACAATTTGAGTTGCAAAGGATGGAAAATTTTGGGAAATTTTGGGAACTCTACGTGGAAATTTTCGATAGTTTTTAATGCGTTGAGAATTTTGAGAATTTTGGGAATTTTCAATTTTAGATAAATTTTAAGGTTTATTAAATATTTTTTGGCAGTAAACAATAAAATATAACATATTTAAACATTTTTCACCCAAAAAAATTCCCCAAAGTTTCTGAAAAATTCCCAAAAGTTTCCTAAAATTCTCAAAATTCCCAAAAGTTTCCAAAAATTCCCAAAGTTTCGGAAAATTTCCAAAATTCCCATCGTAAAAATTTACCGTTCTCAATATTCCCAGGAATTTTGAAACCCTGAATACAGTATGGAACATTATTTTTGACAAAATGTACTGTCAGCCTGTTTGCATTCTTTATCCAGTGCATTCTCCAGCAGTGTCATGCTGATTTATCTTTATAAATGCTATCTTTTGTCATGAAAAAAGAAGATATAATTTAGGTTAGGTTAGGTTAGGTCAGGTCAAATTTATTAGGTTTATTAGATTGGGTAAATGTCGCGATACAGAATTGCATATGTAAAAACGTGTGAAAATGTCGCGGTTTTGTAGGGTAGCCAAACGTTAGTGTGTGTGTGAACTGAACATAGAAATTTCACTTAAGAGTAAACCGAAATAATAATAAGAATATATACAGGGTGTCCGAGAATTATCTGTACAATTTTTGGCTGTTATTAAAAGTCAGCCATGAAGTGTAGAAATTCCAGTTGTCCCATTTTACAGAGAATCTCATTAAGTTTTTTCTGATACCAAGTTGTGACAAGTCTTTTAGAAATTCCAATGTGTCCGAACATTATCTGTACAATTACATCTTTTAATAAAATTCTTGATAACACACGTAAATTTCTTAAACAAGATTATTTAGAATCTGTATTTTCAAAAGTTTCTTTTATTAAAGTAACGTTGTTACAAACATTGATATGTGCACTATTAGTGATTCGCAAAACATCCAATCGATACTCCAAATGTTGCCATGTACGCTGCAGCATATCCACATCAATTCGCTCAATAGCAGCTGTGATTCTTGCTTTTAAATCATCAATGTCTGTCACCCGCGTACATTTCTGAAAAACTTGTCAAAACGTGTATCAGAAAAAACTTAATGAGATTCTCTGTAAAATGGGACAACACTGGAATTTCTACACTTCATGGTTGACTTTTAATAACAGCCAAATATTGTACAGATAATTCTCGGACACCCGGTGTATATATATTATATAATATATATATATATATATATAATATATATACACACGTATACCATATATTTACAAGTAACGTAAATTATTAAGTTGTCGAAAGAGTGACTGTTTCCGTGAAAGCAAAATAAGTAAGTCATGCGCTTAAAACTTAAAAATTTAGTAAGAACAAAGAAAATGATCTCCCTGTACAGTGAATTATGGTCGAAGGCTTGTAATTATAAAACTTATGAGGTATTTTTTTCGTAATATTTTTCTGTATCCAACTTAAAAATGGAAAGTCTGACAGGAATTCGAATCTAAAATTAAAATTATGTACAAGAGAAATTGTTAGAGCAAATAATTATGTATTTAACGATGAAACAAGCTCTATTCAGAAAAAATACATTACATAGATATTCGTCGCATTCATAATTTAGTGGTGCACCGATTAATCGGTATCGGCACCTGGCATGCCGATTAATCGGCCATGCAAGGTATTTTCCTAATATCGGCATGCCAGGTGCCGATACCGATTAATCGGTGCACCACTAAAATTTCATATACAGTGGTGCTCATAAGTATTCGTACAGAAAAACTATTTCACTTTCTATTCGTCCTTATCTTTTAAAATACTATTTATGGGATAGTTAATGAAAAATTTACCGTTCGTTGGCAAGAATTTATATGTTTTGGAGTTAATTTTTTTTTATTTGTTAAATTTTTTTTATAACTATCCGATAAATAGTACAAAAGATAAGGACGAATTTGAATTGAAATAGTTCTCTGTACGAATACTTATGAGCGCCACTGTAGGTTTACAGAATATTGCATTAACGTTTAATTTTGTATTTTTAGTGGCACGTAATTTAATTACAGTATTCTCAAGTGTGAATATACCGTTGGGAAGCATGAAAGCTTTTCAGGCAAAGAGCTTTGAGATACATTTCAATTTTTACGAAAGAAAATAATAAAAATAGAAATAACGGAAAATCAAATTAAATTGTATTTAATTAATTTTGTCATTGCAAATGGAATTTGAGATACTCTTAGGAATAATGGAAAAATGAAATAGTAAACAGTAGTATACGTTGAAATACCAGTAATAATTAATTTTTATTATTAAAAATGAAAAATGACAGACAGAGATAAATGAAGTACATTATATATTACGACACAATATGATGGAACCAACCTTCCAAACTATAATTTATACAACTTGCGACTGCACACAGTTTAAGGCTGAATTTTGCATATTTAATAGGCCTGTGTAATTTTTGAAAAAAGGGGCTGCAACTTTTTGTTTAGTAATATTTACAAATTGCAATATATACACATCTACACATACACAGAATACTCGCATACGGTATCGTACACACACACACACACACACACACACACACACACACACACACAAGAAAAATAAAAGTTATCGATATTAAATTTAATGTAGAAGTGTATATATTACATACGAGTATGTCATAATTATTAACGTATTAATGTACTGTAATATTATATTTTATATAATAATTCTACATTGAGATTAAATGTTTTGAAATTATCTCATAACTCGATGAGAAGCTGTATTACAAAGTAAAATGAAGCAAATACATGACGGAACTTTAAACTATGAAAATGCCACTACGTTTTGTAGACTAAAGTACAGCATATATATATATATATATATATATATAGGCAAACTCCGATTATATTATAAAAATATATTTCCATACTACTTATTTCCAATACATCCTCTATTGATTACCAATGTTTGATGTCATTCTTGTAAAGGAGCTCTGTTCGGCTATAAAGAAAGATAGAACACAAAGACCTCGGATTTCTGTACACCATGAAAATGCATGAAAATAAATATAATGCGGGGTGGCCACAAAGTTTGGAATCAATGGGGAATGTAGTTTACGTACAGCTATTCGAAATGCATATATGATGATTCCAGACTTTGTGGTTACCCTGTAGGTTTTTAAAAATTATTATTATTATTATTATTATTATTATTATTATCCTTTTTCATTACAGAAAGTGAAAAAAGTAATTTCTACACGGAATAGGAAGTTAAGACAGCTATATCAATGGGACTAAACCGAGTTTAATTTAAACAAAATTTATTTTCAAGTAATATCATCTATTTAGTTAAATTTTAACAAAACTGGACGTCATAATTTTGAACACACCGGATTTTGTTAGTTTAAAATCCACACATATCTCTTGTTTAAGTAAAATAGGATTTTTTTTAGTGTACCCATTTGGACATCCTATCGACACGCGAAAAAGCTACTGTAACTCAACATGACTTAACCTAATCTAACTTAACTCAAAATAACTTTCGAGTAAATGTCACAGCGAGAGAATGACGTTAGTTCGGGTAATATGCAGCGCAAATGAAAGGTACATTAAACAAGGTATCCGATCTCCAGATAACAGACTTGTCATTTTATCCGACTTTTTCAATATAAGCCAAGATCGGTTCATTTCGGATAGCCGACCTTTGTAGTCGGTCACCAAGGGAGCTGTATCCACTGTCTGCGCATGCTTAGATCGCTTCTTGTCGGATGGTTACCGTCTGTTACATAGTAATTTTAACAAAAATTAAATAAGAAAAAATATACAATATAAGAGCAGTATGTAATTCTAATAGAACTAAAGAATGTACAAGAAAGAGGCTGTTGAATAAGCAGTAACACTTGTTTAGAAACAGTCCATCCAGGTATCCGACTTTTTCGGATACCAGACCATCTTCAGGTCTCATTAGGGACGGATAACAAGCTATTTACTGTATAAGAATGTATATTAGAACTTCATCAATTTGTACCATTATTTCATGACATATTGAAAGTAAAAAGACATAATATATATATATAATATATATATATTAGGGCGGTTCAAATAAATGAAAATTAAAAAATTCAAGCAAGCATGTACTTTTTTTCATTAGACTTAGGAACATAAAAAACCGAGACAAAACTGAATGGAATCTGATAGTATTTACTGGGTGCTCAAGCATTAGGATATGTAGTGGATGAACTGGATAAAAAATTTAGATAACCAATGAATTCGCAAAATATAACCTTCACTGATGGCATAAATGCATTTATATCACCTTAATATATGAAATGTAGTCGCCTGGACATTTACCGGTGCCCAGTGTCGACTTATTGTCATCAGGAAATTATTGCCAGTGCATTTCCACTACGTGTAAGAGGAACTGCTTTTGAGTCTCGTCTTTGGTAATGGTTGCATTGAAATTCTTTATTATGGACACATCCCTTTCAGCACTCTCGTTGATTACATTGAGTCTTGACAGACGATCCCTCTCATCCATATAGTTTTGGTGATTTTTCTACTCATCAGGATGATGTTCAAAGAACCCTCGGCTGATCTTAAAAATATCAACTAACTTGAATGACGATGAATTGACAAAGTTTACTTTATATTTTCTCCAATCTTTATTTTGTGCTCCTCTCTGTAATAAATTTGGTGCCTCAATCAACCATTTTGAAACCTTGTCGGAAAACAAATCAAATCAGATCCCAAATATCATAGGTGCTGCTGGAAGGAAATCAAGGCAGCACAACTGGCAGCTGCGTTGAATTCACTGTAAGCACTTAGCTCCCTATGGAGGGTGAGGTCATTAATTGGTGCATCAATAAACATTGGGGAGGAGTACCATGTTTTAACATACACCAGTTAGACGAAAAGTGTAGACGAGAGTGCTGAGTGGGATGTGCTTGAGCACCCAGTAAATACCATCGGATTCCATTCAGTTTTGTCTCAGAGTTTTATGTTCCTAAGTCTAATGAAAAAACGTACATGCTTGCTTGAATTTTTTAATTTTCATTTATTTGAACCGCCCTAATATATATATATATATAGATATATATATATTATATATATATATATATATATATACCGGGTGATTACAAATGATCTTCCCGATTTTAAACATTTATTATGAAAAAACTAAAAATGTTACAACGAAATGCAAGATATACAAATAAAGAATATTTCAGGGATTTTTTATTTGTAATATTGAACAATGAACACGTCAGAGCTAGCCCTAAGTTAACGTGTTTTGTGCTCTTACCGCTGAGAAAGTGTACGGTCCATTCTTCTTTGTTGAACAAACAATTAACGGTATCATTTACCGAGATATGTTACAGCTGTGGCTGATGCCTTAGCTGCTAGAGGACAAAATTGATGTTTAGTTTCAGCAGGATGGTGCACCACCCCATTTTCACAATGAGGTTACAACATTCCTGAATGAGCATTTGTCTGATCGTTGGATCGGGCGCGGGGGGCCCATTTCTTGGCCGGCTCGTTCACCCGATCTAACCCCCTTTGACTTCTTCCTCTGAGACTATATCAAACGTGAAGTTTTTGTTCCATCAATGGCATCAACTTTGGAACATTTGAAGGAAATGATACACGAGGCTATTAGAAAAGTTCAGTATAATATACTACAAAATGTATGCAGGGAAACAGAATACCGCTTTGATGTTTGCAGAACCACAAAAGGAGCTTATATTGAACTTCAATAGCTTGTAAATAAAACTTTTCTGAGTTCGTCTTTATTTGTATATCTTGCTTTTCGCTGTAGTTTTGTTAGGGTTTTTCCATAATCTTCTCGATTTTAAACATTTATTATCTGTAATCACCTGGTATATTGAAAGTAAAAAGACTCCTTTTATATATATACACACACACACATATATATGGGATGAATTTCACAATTAAACACGTGAAATGAATGAATGACGTAAACCCACAAAGTTAGGTTAGGTTAGTGGGTTCCTTGTGGGTTTACATCATATATATATATATATATATATATATATATATATATATATATATATATATATATATATATATATACACAGGGCGTCCCAAAAAAATGTATACACACTTTAAATAATTATAAAGGCAGTGTTTATTAAAATACATTTCATTTTCAAAATGTAATAGAATCTAGACATTATTTAATTGTTTTGTCAACGCCTGTTTTCAAACTGACGTCCGTTCTGGTCCAGGCACTGCTGATAACGCGAAGCAATGGAATCGCAAACATCACGAAACATTTCGTTTGGTATTTGTGTGCATTCTCGTTCAATGGCTGCTCTCAATTCAGCGACTGTTGCAGGTTTTATAGCGTAGACTTTGTCTTTTAAGTATCCCCATAAAAAAAAAGTCTAGTGGTGTGAGGTCTGGTGAACGCGGAGGGTATTCTACGAAACCCCTTCGTCCAATCCACATCCACATCGTGCCAAGTACCACTCGCAATACTCCACTCTTCGGTCCGGATCATCTTCATTAATAGCATGGACTAATCTTGGAATGTAACTTTTCCATTGACAGCGCTTCAAAATGCGTTGGACAGACGATTCTGAGATTCCTACCTCACGACTCGCTTGCCGCACAGATTTTCTTGGACTTTGGTGATACGTTTCCAGTACTCTTTCTTGCTTTGTGGGGCTTGTCGATGTCCGTGGTCTTCCGGAACGCTTCTTGTGGACATTCTGAACAGTTCCATCGGCTTCAAACTTATCTCTAATTCGAGTGATGGTAAGTCGCGTTGGTGGATCTGTTTGAAACTCCCTCCTAAACTGTCTTTGCACTTCAACTGCGTTTTCACACTTCCAGTAGCATTTTAGAATGAATTTCCTTTGTTCAAAGCTTAGTCTGACTGCCATTATTAATTCTAATGGGTTTAACTTGGAAAGAAAGAAACATCAATTGAGCTATCAGCTGTTAAAGTGTGTATACATTTTTTTGGGACGCCCTGTATATATATATATATATATATATATATATATATATATATATATATTATATATATATATATATATATATATATATATATATATATAATACACACACACACATAATTTTCGAAAATTTGAAATTCAATAAATCAATATGTTTATCTGTGATGAAGACCAACGAATGGACAGTTTCAGAAAGAAAGTTCGCCTTGAAACAGTTGAAAAAAAATGGTTTCTTCAGAATTTTGTTTTAACTAATAATTTTTTTTATGGCGACATTTTACTTTATTTAAATAATCTTATATGACCTAGCCATACTATAACCTTTGTATAACCTTTCATTATATTACTGATTTTTAATTAATGTCTGAAACTGTGCCGACATCGCTATATATCTTAAAGAATGTCGAGGTTTCGTCAGGTAGCAAAGAACACACACACACACACACACACACACACACACACACACACACACCTTCATAACATCCTGTAACATGCGTGCTTATATTGACGCATATATTTAATGTTTTTTTGCATATATTCAAAATGTTACACAGTTATACAAATAGGGTTATATACACACACAAAATAAGATTTTCTAAATTCAAAACTTATTACTAGTTTTTGAGAAGTAGTTTTTCCTTCTTTTGGGTATCAAAGCTTCTTGTTAGATGATACAACACCTTCTTTTAATGATACACAACTTCTTTAGAAAGAAGAAATTGTCTTCGAAACTTCTTTTCGGAGTGATTTGAGATAATAGAAGTAGTCCAGGCAATTTGTAGTTAGACCTGGGCATAATTGCTTCAGAAGCTTTCTAAACTGTTTCCAGCTCAGGAACCATTGCCGAATAACATATCCAAAATCCGACAAAATTGGACCCCGGGAACACCCCCAAAAATGAAATTCAAAATGGCGGACTGGATGTTTCCTGCGAAAAAAAAAATATATATAATTTACGCTTTTATTTATAGAGATACATTTGATGCTTTTTCTTTCAGTTGTAATGTTTTAAATAATTCAACAATATACAACACAACCAGTTATTACGCAAATATAATGTTATATAGCTTTTTACAGATTTTTATAATCAATAATTCAACAATTATTTTTTCCCAGTTTCAAGTTATGTTCATTACAGAAGAAGTGATACCTGGTCACAAACATACAGAAATTAATCCTCTTCATCACTATCATCGGATAGATTACCGGTACTTGGGTTGTTATCGCAACCACTGATTTGGCACTCGCCACAAGCGGCTGAACAGGGCATTCCATTACGCTTGCATCCACATCTTGAAGTAGCACATTTCGTCTTGCAGGAGCAGCGGATCATGTTGAGTAGATAATTTGGAGCTGGTGGCTTGTCGCAGGCTGTAGGGTAGTAGGAATTATTCTTTACATACCAACCCCACTGTTCTGCATCGATCTTCTCTTCTGTAGACTTCCAGATTAGTATTTGAAAGTATGTGCGAAAGCTGTGGTACTTTGTGGACGCATCGGTAGGTGGCAAATGTTCGGGTGTAACAAAAGATTTAGCTGTAGCTACCTTTTCAACTAACATTCGATGACGTAGTGCGTTAGTGGATTCAAGTGTTTTGCAGCCATACAACAGAAGCATTGCCTTTCTTCCAGCGGCTTCAATGTCAGGGTGTTGGCAACAATCAGAACAAAATGTATTTGCAACTGAACGGAGTTCAGCCACCTTCATCAGTGTGTCGAATGCTTTGGCTTTACCGATCGAAAAAATTCTGGATGTGCTATCACAGCCCGTGAAAGCATGCACAAACAGGAGATACTTGCAGATGTCATTGCCTAACAATGATTGAATGCTGAGAATATCATACACAGGATTAGGAGATGGTCCCCGTCTTATATCGCTGCGATAGTACAACTTGAAACCACTGTCCTTGGCATGGTACAGAAGGAGAATCAGCAAGTCGGTGTCTTCCCCTATTACTGTTGTAGTTGCATTTTCTGATGAGGAAACTGCTGCACGAACGATGTCCACATCAGCATCCCCATCTGCGTTGTGAACAGTACACCCGTGCTTCTTCAACATCTCACCTACGAGGGAAATAAATGCTTGCTTGTTGTTTTCATTAGCCAAGAAGTGTTCCTTCTGGAGTTATTGCGGCAATCATACCCATTCCATGAAAGGTATTCTTCCCATCCAAAGTGCAGACATCATGATCGACGTTATCTGCTGCTAGAAGGACTGCAGTGTTTTCATCAACAGTAAAAGAGCCAGACCCACTTGCCAGCGCCGCGTTTCTTTCGAATCTTGTTACTTCTGCATACGACGAACAGTAACCCAGCTGATGGAGAACGTCAATAAGGTACCTTGACCTAAAGTTGTGGTGTAGCTGAACCGACAAACCGATCTGTAGTGGACATAGTAATCCTCTAGGACGGGTTGCTTGCATAATGCTCTGCCCAATTGCACCTATTTTTCTTGAAGCATCCTGTCCCGCAAATGCTTTTGATAATAGCAATTTCAGACTGTTGGGAATGTAATCAAGAGCACTTTCTGCAGTGATGTCATTTGGAGATGGATACACATCTTTTCTAGGCGAGTCGACAGACTTGATATCACTTCTGATTATTTTTGCAGCAGCTTCTACTAGGTAAATCTTCTGTAGCTCTATATCTATATCACATTCTTTCGACTTTTTGTGATAATCTATAAGAATTTCATTAGCTGTCTCTCGTAGTGTTACTACATCTGCCTTCCCACTTTCACCTGATATTATGATCTTGTCTCCGTAACGTTCTAAAAGCTTTCTCTTCATGTGCCTGCGTTCGTAGACAGAGCTCTGACTTCCTTGAAGATATTCCTCCATTTTGGAAATTAGGTCTCCAATCAACAGTTGTTCATCATCATTCTCTTCCAGGTAAGCACAGGTCTGAAGGAATGCTTGGTGTTGCTCTTCATTAGTTGGTCTCCCTTTCTTCGAATCATGATCGTCGGAGGAGTATGCGCGAGGAATGTTTTTTCCACTTCGAAAATTTACGCTGCAGGTGTGATGGTAGACACAATCTGCAGCAGGAAGATCACGAAGATAATACTCCAGACGGCCTTTTACATTAAACGACCATTCATCGCAGCGGCTTTCACAGCACCTTTTTATGGTTTCGGAGAACTCTGTAGTTCTTATTTTGACATGCTCTGATTTTGGTTTGTGTTTGGAAAAAAAGTCCACAAAGGTATCACAAAACAAACAGTGAGTAGCACTGGAAAATGCGTATTCATGAAAACGAGCACTTTTCCTTGGTATTGCCTCGGCTGCGGTCTGTCGCTTCTTTATTTCAATGGTTTTTTATCCGTAAACCTTTTCCTACATACAACTTGAACACTTATTCCAGCTGTTGCAACAACATCGCTTCCACGGCTGCGGCTGGATGCATTTATACCATCTGCTCCTTTTTGCGAGATGTGAACCACTTCCTGTCCGCTGTCCAATTTCTCCTTACAAATCACGCACAATTCTTCAGGGGTCTGCATTCTTGAAGGCGGACGCACACCGAGTCAGCCGTACACCGAGTCAGTCTGAAACAGAAAACACAAATTAATAACCTGTGTTGCAGTATTTAAAAGGAGTACATAATAACAGTTTTAAAGAAAATGACAAGCACAAATACGCAGATTTGATAGTGGGTAGTAGGAATTAAAGAGTTGTATATAATATAAGTTTATAAAGATGTAGCAATGTCCATTCTCACATACACTCCATACAGTATATTTTATTTACATTACGTGACGTCATAATTTAATACTAGCCGCCTAATACAATTTTTAGTGTCATATAGGTTAATTTAGAAACGAAAATGTGTTTTAAAACATTTTACTGATCAAGAAAAACGTCATAACTCTCTCTACAAAGCGAAATTAAAATTTATTGTATTTCGTAGGAAACTGCCAGTCTGCCATTTTGAATTTCATTTTTGGGGGTGTTCCCGGGGTCCAATTTTGTCGGATTTTGGATATGTTATTCTGCAATGGTTCCTGAGCTGGAAACAGGTTAGAAAGCTTCTGAAGCAATTTTGCCCAGGTTGAAGCTATTTTTGCTCTAGATTGCCTGGACTAAAGATATTCCTTCGTATAGAAGGTTACGGGAAGTCTCTTTCTTGTACATTTTGGGGAAATTAAATAAATGAAAGTATAAAATAAAATATAAATTGTTATTGACAGAAAACGGAACCAGCATTTGTAAATGGCATTTGTTAGTACTTGCACTTGCATTTGTAAAAAAGAATTGTCAATAGTCACGTTTATCAAGAGCTCTTAGACTACTTTTTGCTAGAGTCTGCAGAATAGCTATATGGAGACGAACCATTTATTTTTCAACATGACCTGGCTCCAGCTCATGCGACTCGTGCAACATCTGCGTGGTTTTGATGCTCATGAAATTGAAGTACTACAATGGCCAGCTAATTCTCCCGATCTTAATCCGATAGAAAATCTTTGGAATATTGCTAAGCAGAAGGTCCAAAAGCGTAAATCAGGGACATTTAGTGAACTGAAAAGGTGTTTGATGATAACTGCAGAAGGATGCAAGAGGCTTGTCGACTCGATGCCACGTCGATTGGAGGCCGTAATCAGGGCTAAGGGTGGACCACCTAAATGCTTAGACACAGAGTTAAGAAGTCTTTGATAAAGGCTCAATAATATACTGGCAGTACTCAATAAACATAATGAATTTATTCTATTTTTTGTAACCCCTGACAAGATATTCTAATATTTTGGTATGTCGCTATGCATTAATTTTTAACTATTTAATAAGGTTTTTTGTTATATTTTAGTTTGTTTTTCAAAAGTGAAATACAGAAAGTTGCCTTTTTATCATAATGACGTCACAGATACTCAATATTCCTTATAAAGGTGTATAACTTAAAGGTATTATCAAGATCATGAGCGTATTTGACAGTATTCTATTTTTCTTCTCCGGAGTTATATATATATAGATATATAGATATATAAAATTGGGTGTAAACAATCCATTTGATCTTGTGTTGAATTCGTTCAGAACGGATTTAGACAAGAAGGGCAAAGTGCTAAAATCGGTAGTTTTCCTTACAAATTTGTATGTCCTCCCACAATTTTTATTTCTATATTTATTATATATATATTTTTGGTGACCTATATAAAGTCTCGAACTCTTTATTTACTTCAGTGTTCCTGAGGATGTCATTAGACGAAAGCGCTTGAGCACCACCATTGTTTCATTTCCTTCGTGGTTTTATTCATCATAAATATTTTTCACGTGTTACTTCCGTGAAATAATTTTCATATATATATAGGGTGTCCCATAAGTCCGGCATCATAGGAGAAATTCATATTTTTCTGTTTCTACAAACCATAGTTCATATTTTTCTCTTTCTACAGGCCATAATGTCTGTGAGCAAGGAAGAACGAATCCAGATAATTCTACTCAGGAAATCGGAGTCAAAAAGACTGCAACAAGTCTGCTAACACAACTCTGTGTTATTGGCTCGCGGTCTGGATGCAGTCTGTTAAATTCAGCAGCGGCCTCTCTTTGACTCCGATTTCCTATGAATAGAATTATCTGGATTCGTTCTTCCTTGCTCACAGGCATTATGGCCTGTAGAAAGAGAAAAATATGAATTATGGTTTGTAGAAATAGAAAAATATGAATTTCTCCTATGATGCCGGACTTATGGGACACCCTGTATATACAGGGCGTTTCAAAAAGAGTTATACAATTTTAAACGTTTATTTACAAAGAACCAGAAACCTCATGAACGTGAACAAAACATTTTTGAAAGCTTATGAAATGATATTTTTTTGGCAGTAAGTTTAAGCAAAATTAAGAAAAATGCAGTTAAGCATAATGGAGTTAAGCAAAATCCTTGTAATTGACGTTCTCGATGTGTGCCCCACCGCGGTTCAGACAGGCTTTAATCCTGACTCCTAAATTCTGTCCAACTTCCCTCCAGGTCTCAGGGGGCATTTCCTGGAGGTAGTCTGATACCTTCTGCTTCAGATCGTCCAGTGTGGCAGGGCGGTTGGCGTAGACAGAGTCCTTCGCAGCTCCCCAGAACCAGTAGGCCAGAGGGTTTAAGTCTGGGCTATGGGGTGCCGTCATGAGCGGTACCCAGGGAAATGAGGCGGTTTCTGAAGAGCTGCCGCAGGATAGTGATGGTGTCACCAGCTGTATGCGGGGTGGCACCATCCTGCATGAACCAGGTCATCCTCAAACCAGTAAGGCCCTAGCATTCCCCATCTGACATTAAAGGCGCAGAAGCATGTGACCTTAGGCCCTTTCAGGCACCTCTCAGTGATCTCCTCAGGTAGTTTTGCGCCCCAGAAAATGTTGATGTTGTTGTTGATGGCACCGCTCAAGTGGAAATGTGCTTCATCACTGAACCAGATCAGGTTGATCCAGTTTGAGTAGCGCTCCATCCTGTCACTGAGCCAATTGCACATGTTAACTCTCTTTCTCATGTCATCTTGAGTCAGTTTATGCCTAATAGAGATGATGTACGGGAAAAGCTTCAGTTCCTTAGTGAGGATACGCCAGACTGATGTTGGTTTGATGCCCAGCTCCTGGGAGCGCCGGCGGTGGGACTTCTTGGGACTGTCCACTACAGAATCCCGCACGACGTCGATGTTGGCTTGGCTCTTGGTTACTGATGCTGGCCTGCCACTGTTTCCCTTGCTCTGGTTGTGCACTGTACCCTTGTCCTCAAAATGTTTCACAACACGTTGAATGTCACAATTTGTTGGTCCAACACGTGTTCTGAGATTGAATTCCCGGCAGAACCTCCGGCGGGTCTCTACATATGATTTCGTCTCACACCACAGAGACACCACTTTTGTCTTCTGCTCCACTGTCAATGGCATAGTTGAGCTAGGGAGCTAGAAATTTCAGAGAACAAATATCAGAATATCACCACCAAAACCTGAAAAAGAAAAGGGTATATTAAAATATTATAGATTAAAAAACAAAGAAATGGCAGGACATTAAAGTTGTATAACTCTTTTTGAAACGCCCTGTATATATACTGTATATCCCGAATGAATTTGGTAACAGATGGCAATTTTGGAAAAAAGGTTTGCGAGGAATATGAAATTTCCAAAAAACATAAAAATGACCAACGAATAATGATTGAGTTTTGTTTCGGAGACTTTATTAGTCACCAAAATTAATAAAATATCCAAGAAAAACATACTACCAATAATTAATTTTTTATGCGTTTTAGAATGTTTTACTTTTAGGTGAACTTTTTACAACATTTAATTCAAATCTATTTTGTTCTGCGCTGACAAGTAAACTTCTTTTAAATAAAACTGACTAAGATCAGGCTATGATACATTCACTTGATAAGAGAAGCAAGAAGTACCTATTTCATCGAAGGAACATTCTATAGAGCAGGGGTTTCCAAACCCGGTGTCGCAAGCTTCATCATAAAGGGTCGCATAACGCTCATGGAGTCGCTGGGGTCACCTGGGCCTTTGCAACGGTCACAATTAATTTTTCTTAGGTCAGGAGTCAAGGGAGAACAAGAGAGTAGCAGTTGATGTCTCGTTAAGTCGGAACCATAAATTATGGTCAGGGGATTAACGCGGTCACTTTTCTTAGGTCAGGTCATGGAAAAACAGGGTGGGTCATGTGAAATCTGTTTAGATCAGTGGATTTACATCAGGCACCTGAAGTAAAGCCACTCTGACCCCATGCTTGACCTGATGACACACTCATGTCCTTTAAAAGAACTCGGTTGTACGGAGAGATTCACTTCACTCTCTACTTCCCACAGACGAGGACTGCAATAGTAATCGAAACTGATTTTACTATCAGACATTTTCGTGTGTTATCATCAGGTGTGTTTATTTACGACTTCATTATTCAGTGATATGTGTGTTTTGTGATGCTTCGTGTTTTATTATCGCTGATTGATAATTACAGAGGCGTAGCGAAGGTTCGTGGCGCCCGGAGGCAAGGGTAGAGAATGGCGCCCCCCTCTCGAGGCCGAGTTAGGCGCTTAGGAGGGGGTCCTGGGGCTCCATCCCCGGGAAAATTTTGACTACGAAGAGTCTATTTCATGCAATGTGAGCCCTATTTTCAACTATTTTAAACACCTATTTTCAAGGTAGTTTAATAAGATTATCGGTTATTTTAACATTTTTCAGGGTAGGTTAATAAGATTATCGATTATTTTAATCTATTTTTCAAGGTAGATTAATAAGATTATCGGTTATTTTAACCTATTTTATTTTACTACATTAATCAGTTTTCATGAACATTTGAAAATAGCATAACAAAGTAATGAACAAAAACTTGAAAAATCAAATTTTGCACAGATTGAATTTTGCCTTCATCTTTCGATTTTATTTTTATCCAAAAAATCTAGGTGTTCACAACATTTGAATTTTTTCTCAAATATATTTCTAATTTATAATAGGTTTACATATACACAGTACACACTAGTCAATGAAATGTAATATATGGTCTTATTTACCTACAATTAGTCTTTCCAATAATGTACTTGTACATCCTCGAACAAAATTAGTTAAAGCTCGTGATATCCTGATGAGAACAAATGAGTTCGAAACCGGTCGGTGTCTAGTTTTTCATCGCTATTTGTGCGCTCAAATTATACATATTTCACTCATTCTGTTTGAAGGCTACCAGCTGATAGCAGAAACAAAATGAATTTTCGGCATTAAAATTATAATAGTGGTTATTTAAATACTTGTCATTCACTAACTATGTGAATACATTACAATCTGCCACAACCACAATAGTTTATATAGCACACTTAAGGTAGTGGTTAACTGCTAGGCCGTTGGCTCAATTGGTTAAAGCTCGTGGCAATGCACATCATATTTTTACATTTTTGTCACGATTTTAATGCACTTCTTTTGATACATTTGCTATATTAGCATGTATGTATCAATTTGTTTCTATATGTACCAGTTTTTATCAATAAATCAAATTTTAAATTTAATTTTTTTTGCCAGAAATAAACACTTATTATTATTATTACTACTACTATTATTAATACCCCTGTCTGTGGTTATGATACATGGCCAAACTTGCCTCCCGGCTACGGATGTAAAAAACGCAAATGCCATGCTAAAAAAATTGCTCGCTCGGCCGATTTGGCGCCCAGGGCACGAGCCCCCCTTGCCCCCCCTCGTTACGCCACTGGATAATTAGATTCAGATTGCGAGTTTTGTTTACATTTATAATTACGACATTCGGATTTTGTATTTTATAATGCGTTAGTGATATTTAGGCTACAGCTTTAGGATTCTTGTACAGACTGGTAATTTACTGGAATATTTATTTAAATTTGCAGCAAACTTTCATGACAGATTCTCTGAGCTGCTCACTAAGTCTTTCGATTTTGTTCAGTTTCCGTTCAAAACTGATGGAACAAGGTGTGCTTTATTGCTCTGGAAATGGTAGAATTTCAGGTCTGACAACGAGGCAAGGATGAATTTTCACGTCTATGATGACATCGCAAAGTTTTGGATTAGCTTATCAAAGATGCACACAGCGGTTAAAAATTGAGCTATCAAGGTGCTTGTACAATTTGGAACCACCTATGCCTGGGAGGCAGCTTTCTCTTCATTGGTGTATATAAAATCAAATTACCGTAACTGTATTTCAAACTTCAACTTTGAAAAAAATATGCTCTGTTCCTTAACCGCATACACCCCAGGTACAGAAAATTAATAAAATGATCATGTACACATGTATTGGCCTGTCTTGTGTCGGTTACTTGCAATAATATTAGATATTACAGAGTTGCAATTTGTTTTTACACACATATATATATATATATATATATATGTATATATATAATATATATATATATATATATATATATATATATGGAAATGAACTCAGAATGGTCCCCTGAGTTTTTATGATACACACAGACAGTGCATGGAACAAGGAACTCTTCTTCCTTGTTCCATGCACTGTCTGTGTGTATCATAAAAAACTCAGGGGACCATTCTGAGTTCATTTCCATCTTGAAACGGACATGTTATGTGCCTTGAAAAGTGGACGCTCAATTCTACCAGTTGAGGTTTAAGTTTTGGTTTTTGGCTAAAAATAATAGTTACCCCTTTTTCTTTTATGTATTCAATCTGACGTGAAGGCAGCGAGTCTTTTGCTTATATTGAGGTTCTAAATGTAGCAGGGCTAGGCTGCTTTATGTCCCAAAGCTGGATCCTGTCTGCTTCGCAGATAGCTGGTGAGGGAAGCTATATTTATGGGACCTCTTTGCGAGTGACCCGTTGTCCGCGTCGGGCTAGCATCATGAAAAAGAAAAACTATGGTATTTGTCATTTACCATTACTTATTCGGACTATAGTGGATTTAATTATCCCAGAAGAGTTCCTTGTTCCATGCACTGTCTGTGTATATCATATATATATATATCGTAAAGAAACAACGCTTGTATAGGAGATATTCCGCGCAAGACGAGAGAGAGAGAACGGAACAAATGAAAAAATGAGGTAACCACCTGGGAATCGAACCCGGGATCTTCCGATTGCCGGTCAGACGCGATACCATTACACCATGGCCCTCACTCTTCCAAATGCCGTAATTCTTCTACATACTCGCAGAAACCAATGCCCCAAGGGGGCATTTCCCGCATGCCGTAACATTATATACCTTCAACTGCAAAGAACACGCAGTATAAATAACGTAAAGAAACGACGCTTGTATAGGAGATATTCCGCGCAAGACGAGAGAGAGAGAACGGAACAAATGAAAAAATGAGGTAACCACCTGGGAATCGAACCCGGGATCTTCCGATTGCCGGTCAGACGCGATACCATTACACCATGGCCCTCACTCTTCCAAATGTCGTATGTAGAAGAATTACGGCATTTGGAAGAGTGAGGGCCATGGTGTAATGGTATCGCGTCTGACCGGCAATCGGAAGATCCCGGGTTCGATTCCCAGGTGGTTACCTCATTTTTTCATTTGTTCCGTTCTCTCTCTCTCGTCTTGCACGGAATATCTCCTATACAAGCGTCGTTTCTTTACGTTATTTATACTGCGTGTTCTTTGCAGTTGAAGGTATATAATGTTACGGCATGCGGGAGGTGCCCCCTTGGGGCATTGGTTTCTGCGAGTATGTAGAAGAATTACGGCATTTGGAAGAGTGAGGGCCATGGTGTAATGGTATCGCGTCTGACCGGCAATCGGAAGATCCCGGGTTCGATTCCCAGGTGGTTACCTCATTTTTTCATTTGTTCCGTTCTCTCTCTCTCGTCTTGCGCGGAATATCTCCTATACAAGCGTCGTTTCTTTACGTTATTTATACTGCGTGTTCTTTGCAGTTGAAGGTATTATATATATATATATATATATTGTCCACCTTAATAACTTGAGGTCGCACTGGACAGGTAACAGCACTTGATGTGGTCGCACTGCACAAAGCTTGTGAACCCCTGCAGTATAGAGACGCTTAAAATTAAAACTAACAACCTAACTTAACCTAACCTATGTTAATAATCTAACCTAAAATAATATATAGATTAATGAGAGAAAATGATATTAACAGCGATTGTTATCTTCCTGAAGAGCGATAAGAACGTGATATACACACATTTATGTATATGATGATGATTAAACCACTAAAATCATTGCATTAAATAGCCGAATACTCAAGTTGAAGGCGTAATACAGACATGAATCGGATGCAATCGCGAGGTGAACCATTTGTATCCGAGAGTAGATCCTGTTTTCAGACCTTCTAAATTTGAGAGATTAAACCTCGTGGAATGAAGATAAAAAAGAAGTAAAGAGCCGGATTAAGCCATTATTAGAAGGTGAATTAAGATTCTCTCTTCTAACTCCATTAAATATTTCAGGAGTAAAGAGCTCTCCACAGATTTGCAGTGTCTTGATCCCCTGTGCGCCATTGATCGATATGGAGGAAGGGAGACTGAATATTTATTCCATTTTTAACATATTTCGCAAACTTTTTGCTCTCGTTATTTAAATTCGCTTGGCGCACTTACACACACGCTTCATATTGTGTGTGTGTGTGTGTGTGTGTGTGTGTGTGTGTGTGTGTTGCACCGATAAGCAAATTAGCCGATTACCGATTACCGATTAATCGGCCTAAAATAATCGGCCGATAATTCTTTTTATATACTGTATAAGTTTATAGCACTATATGGTTACTGAATTACGCCGCTTATACCTATTATACTGGTAAATAGCACACAATATAAAACGTAGGCCTAATATCTAATATTTTTTTATCTAATATTAATCTAATATTTTTAGAACTATTTACATATTCTAATTCTTTAATTTCTTTCACAGATTAAATTAAGCATTTTAATGAAAGTTGCCAAGAAGTTTTATATTTTTGTTACAAATTTAAATAACAAAGCCCTTATGGCTCCAAGCATTGAATGGAAATACTTTAAAGTAGATAAAAATAACAAAATTATTTGCAAATGCACCCTATGCAATGTTTCCATCTCAAATTTTGTTTATCGTTAGAGAGTAGGTTAAGGCCACTTTTGTTTTGCAACAGGAAAGCTTAAATGGATTCTTTTGTTCAGTAAGGTACAATAATTTTTTTGTTTTAATAAATGGAGTGATAATGGAGTAAATTAATTCAATAATACTCTGCCTATTATTCTCCAAACAATGCAAATTGGTAGAAAATATTTAATAAAAAACAAGCAAAATATTATTTAAGTTCATTCCATGTCTAGGATAACTGAAATTCTTAAACCAGGGATGCAATTTCTGTAATGTAATAAACAAAGATGACCGAGTATGAAAACCGATTAATCGGCAAAAAAAAGCCGATGCCGATTAATCGGCAAATGGCCGATATGGCCGATTACCGATTGTCAACCGATTAATCGGTGCAACCCTAGTGTGTGTGTGTGTGTGTGTGCGCGGAAATGTCAAATGGCCTCAATTAAGGTTGAGTCTGTGATAATTCATAGATGTAGCGAGGTAATCTTTTTATTGGATAACACTTCTGGTACCATCGGTTCCAATAGTCGGGATACAACTAGACTACACCTACCTTATAGTTCAGTGTATCCCAACCACTGAAACCAATGATACCTCCGAATGGCCAAAATATTACGTACGCCTTTCTTGATTCGATGGCACTGAGGGTCAGCTAAGATGAAGGTAGATTAATTAACTTTTATCGTCTACTCTACGCAGTTAAAAAGTCAGTACTTCACTAAAGCAGAAAGTGTGTGTGTGTGTGTGTGTGTGTGTGTGTGTGTGTGTGTGTGAAAAACAAAAATATTCGTTCATTATGTATTATTATCTAAATATCAGCTGTTTCGAGTCTTTATCTCCTTTGATCTGTTGTGATGAGAGAAACAGATGGTTCCACTGAATTTGTGCTTTTTCACAACAAATCTCTCTCTCTCTCTCTCTCTCTCTCTCTCTCTCTCTCTCTCTCTCTCTCTCATTTTGTTTGTCTAACATATATATACATATACTGATTATGAAATTATTCCTACTTCCAGTTGATGTAAACATTATACTTACTTACTTATGTCCTCTTCACTCCTACGTGGAGCATAGGGCGCACTACTTATTAATTTCTTGCGTACATTACTAACTTCATATAATTCCACCTACAAAGTGAATTACATAGAAGAAAGGGAACTCAGTCTTAGGGTTATAAAATACCTTGGAAAGGTATAATTTCCTTGTTTAATTGAGAACCATTAAGAAATTAATTAATTTGCTTTAAATCAAATAGAGATTTATTTTCCTTTGGCAAATAAAGTAAGATCTTTTCTATCAGTTAATTCTTCAATGAAAATTAATTTCTTTTAGTTTCATCTCCGTTTCTCTGAAAGCAAAAAGGGAATGATTCTTTTTTTCCTCCCTTGTTAATATTTATTCCAATTCTTAACGATTCCAATTCTAAACGATGCTTATTTGACGATACCAAACTCTTCTCGTCACGACTCAGAGTTGTCTTCTCGATTTTCATTTCTAAGGATGTAATTTCAATACGTATCGCCAATCTTTCACGCGCTTTTCTCACTCGAGAGACGAACGATAAGTATTAGAAATGAGCGCTAATTAAAGCATTATTTGTCTTTGTTATCTTCGAGAAAGGGTTTCTCCCGTTTTATACTGTAATTATGAAAAAAGTCACTTTTGTCAGCGGAGCCATTTTTAAAAATGTAATTTTAAAAAAAAACCTTTCTTAGTCTAAGAATATTTTTTCTCCTGCCTTCGTCAAGGTATTTTTGGGTAATTACGATACCGAGTAAGAAAAATGATGATAACTAAAATAGAATTTGGTACCTAAGAATTTCCGCGTGATGATAAAAGTACTCTTTGTATATACTGTATTTATTCTCCCGACGAGTGACGAGACGTGCATAATTTATTTTTGTGACTATTTTCTTTAAGAAGGTAAAGAAAACAAATTGAGAAAATAAATGAGAGAAGATCTTGTTCATTCATTCATTCGCGTAAAAATAGAAAACATTCGTGTATCGCCCAATTTAAAAATTGACATGAGCCCAACTACAAACACGGTGACTTATATTGGTTTACCCATTTTTCAACTATTATTATTATTAACACTACAAAGCCCAACATTATCATACCATCACTGTTGATTGAAGCTTTATTATTATAATATATATATATATATATATATATATATATATATGCACTAAAATCACAAAATAACACGTGATCTTATTAATAAGCAAACAACCACAGGGAAAAGGAACACAAAGTCCGAGCGCTTTCGTGATATATTCACATTATCAAGGAGGACCAGAAAATAGACGGAGATTACAAAGTAAATGAGTTAAATAGACAAGCAAAAAATTCACAATCGGCACCTCAAATTAAAGGCCTTAAAGCCCTCTAAAGATTTTTTCAATTGATAACATAATCTGTAGGCTGCTAAATTACTAAATATAAAAGAAGTATATAGATGAAATTAGACAAAAAAACCAATACAGAGAACAAAAATTATTATAATGGTTATTAACACTAATATTTAATTAAAGCAGGCAATTAATTGGCAAGAATTTAATGAAAAACAAATAGATAACGTAGATAACAAATAGATAACATAATCTGTAGGCTGCTAAATTACTAAATATAAAAGAACTATATAGATGAAATTAGACAAAACACCAGTACGGAAAACAAAAATTATTATAATGGTTATTAACACTAATATTTAATTAAAGCAGGAAATTAAGTGGCCAGAAATTAATGAAAACAAAGGGAATGGTGCCATCGTCTTACAGAATATTACAAAATTTCTACAAACAGTCTGGAAACATTGTTTTCCCAAAAGCAACCCAGTTCAAAAGTCCAATAAACCCCCCAGCAACCAAAGATTATACAAGAAAGAAATATTACAATTAAAATAGACACATAAGAATGTTAACAGTTCTTACAATAATATTTATTTATTTAACCAGGGCAAACCATTAAGGGGCAAGAATGCAGTCAAGAAAACAGTAGGCCCTTCGCCAACTTTCTGACAATGCACGAATCTAATTTGTACAACCCAGGGCTAATATTAAGGACCAAATCCGCATTATTCTTGATCACACTTGATTCCAGTATATTTCTGCTAACAATAGATTTACTAAACCTTAATTTAGAAGCATTTTTCCAATCAATGGGATGATTAGTATCTCTTACGTGAATGAAAATGGCGTTAGTTTCCTGGCCACTTCTTATACTGTATTGATGCTGTTTAATACGTAACTCAAGGGTCTTACCAGTTTGGCCAATGTAAAATTTATTACATATTGTGCAAGGGATTTTATATACACAACCATGCTCACTTAAAGGGGAGTTCTTAATCAATGAATTCTTAATTACATCTAAATTTTTGAACGCAATATTTACGTTAAAAGTCCTCAGCAGATTCGGCAGATCAAGGAAATTTTCTCTGAATGGTAACACTAAAACATTTTTTGTGTTATAAGGAATCTTATCCTTTACTTCGTAGAAGGTTTTCTTTGCCATTTTTAAGGACTTATCTATGCAGTTCTTTGGGTATTTTAAATCAAAAGCAATTTTGTATATTTTACTAATTTCGTCGTCAATGAACTCAGGGCTACAAATTCGTAGGCCTCTTAGGAACAACGTAGAAAGAACGGATCGTTTTACATTAATGTGGTGATCAGAATAATAATGTATATAGGAACAATTATTAGTGGGTTTTCTGTAAATATTGTACTTAAACTTTTTTCCAGACCTATATATTAAAACATCAAAAAAGGGATCGAAGAATCTTTTTCGATTTCAACTGTAAAATTGATAGAGGGAGTTAAATTATTAAGTTTGGGTAAGAATTCATTGAGATTTAAAGTCAGTGGCCAAAGACAAACAACATCATCTACATATCTAAACCATGGAACATAATTTGGCAGAATGTTCCTTAATAACTTACTTTCAAAAAACTCCATATATGAGTTACTCAAAATGGGGGAGAGAGGGTTTCCCATCGCCATACCAAATTTCTGCCTAAAATATTCATTATTGAACACAAATTTTGAGTCTACTATGCACAGCTTAATTAATTCTATAATTGTAGCCACAGGTAATGGCAAATTAAATTATGCTTAACCAATTCTTCCGAAAGAAACACTAATAGATCCTCCACCGGGACTCTTGTAAATAAAGCGGTAACATCAAAGCTTACCAATCTAAAATTGTAATTGACACTGATACTATTTAATTTTCCACAAGGTCTACATTATTATTTATGTGTGACTGTAAATTGTGCCAAGGAGAGGATTAAGAATGGAGACAAGCCATTTGGATAGCTTATATGAGATAGATCCTATAGAACTAACAATAGGCCTTGCAGGATTATTTGGCTTATGAGTTTTAATCAGGCCATACATATAAGGTAATGACGGTGAAGTACTCAAAAACTGTTTAAGTAACATTTCATTCCCCTTCAAAAGTTGTTTAATTTTCTTGTTAAACGCACTGTTCACAGTTTCAAGGGGATTGTTCCTTAATTTCACGTAAGTGTCCGCATCATTCAAAAGATCATACATTTTTCCTAGATAAACGTCTTTATTGAGGATCACTAAGGCATTTGATTTATCAGCTTTGGTTATATGTAGATTCTGATCTTTTCTTAAAGCATCATAAGAGTCGAAAAACCTCTGTGGACAATTTGGAATAGAGGGTTTAGACATGTAATTAAGAATTCATTGATTAAGAACTCCCCTTTAAGTGAACATGGTTGTGTATATAAAATCCCTTGCACAATATGTAATAAATTTTACATTGGCCAAACTGGTAAGACCCTTGAGTTACGTATTAAACAGCATCAATACAGTATAAGAAGTGGCCAGGAATCTAACGCCATTTTCATTCACGTAAGAGATACTAATCATCCCATTGATTGGAAAAATGCTTCCAAATTAAGGTTTAGTAAATCTATTGTTAGCAGAAATATACTGGAATCAAGTGTGATCAAGAATAATGCGGATTTGGTCCTTAATATTAGCCCTGGGTTGTACAAATTAGATTCGTGCATTGTCAGAAAGTTGGCGAAGGGCCTACTGTTTTCTTGACTGCATTCTTGCCCCTTAATGGTTTGCCCTGGTTAAATAAATAAATATTATTGTAGGAACTGTTAACATTCTTATGTGTCTATTTTAATTGTAATATTTCTTTCGTGTATAATCTTTGGTTGCTGGGGTGTTTATTGGACTTTTGAACTGGGTTGCTTTTGGGAAAACAATGTTTCCAGACTGTTTGTAGAAATTTTGTAATATTCTGTAAGACGATGGCACCATTCCCTTTGTTTTCATTAATTTCTGGCCACTTAATTTCCTGCTTTAATTAAATATTAGTGTTAATAACCATTATAATAATTTTTGTTTTCTGTACTGGTGTTTTGTCTAATTTCATCTATATAGTTCTTTTATATTTAGTAATTTAGCAGCCTACAGATTATGTTATCTATTTGTTATCTACGTTATCTATTTGTTTTTCATTAAATTCTTGTCAATTAATTGCCTGCTTTAATTAAATATTAGTGTTAATAACCATTATAATAATTTTTGTTATCTGTATTGGTTTTTTGTATAATTTCATCTATATACTTTTTATATTTAGTAATTTAGCAGCCTACAGATTATGTTATCAATTGAAAAAATCTTTAGAGGGCTTTAAAGCCTTTAATTTGAGGTGCCGATTGTGAATTTTTTGCTTGTCTATTTAACTCATTTACTTTGTAATCTCCGTCTATTTTCTGTTCCTCCTTGATAATGTGAATATATCACGAAAGCGCTCGGACTTTGTGTTTCCTTTTCCCTGTGGTTGTTTGCATATATATTATATATATATATATATATATATATATATATATATACTATTAACTTTGCAAGACGCAACAAAGGTACCATGATATTAAGACAAATAAGGCGTAAAAATTAATTCTTCCCTCGGTTGTAAAGGGGGCCAAAACGCGCTCAAATTAGGTCAGAGTGACTGCCTTACATCGCTTTTTAGGAGCACAAAGGCGACCTAAAAGTAAGTAATTATCATAACTTTATCTAAAGGCATTTTTCTTATAGCTTAATTAAAGCGTAAAACGATTATATTATATTATAATATATATATATATATATATATATATATATATATATGGTGCATGTGAAATGTGGAACAGAGACCTTAAAAATTGGACTTTTATAAAAGTTAAAGATGATGTAAAGGACGATGGAGAAAAAGAAACCGAAAATATTAATGGCGAAAGAAACCACAACTTCGGAACTCCGAATTCTGAATATATTTAGCAAAGAAAGAAAGAAACTTCACACGCAAGAAGGTTAGTTAATTCATGATGTAAAATTCCTTTTCAAGTGGGTTCTCTTTTCCTCAAACTTCTCAGTTTTCGAGTCTACAAAAATTCTTGAAGTGAGCTCAGATAAATTATGTCCGTATGTCTGTCTGTGCCTGTTTCTGTTCCGTGTCTGTCTGTCGTGAAACTCCATTTTTCATGAACTTGTTAAATTACTTTTTATTTCTTTGAAATGACTGACAACCAATCATTTTTCT